>CAUZXS010003795.1:152500-166489 GCA_963585895.1 Sepioteuthis lessoniana | reverse complement strand
CAAAACAAACTGCAACAAAAAAGCGGAAAAAAAAGAAGAGAGTGATCTCTGTTTAAAAGTGAAAAAAGAGTGAAATAATGCCAAATATTTCCACAGTTATCAATCACTAAAACGGAAGGCGTAAACGAACATTCACAAAATGTAAACACTTTTAACGGGCGATGTTTATTAATATATCTGTAAATCCTAAACCTAAACCCTACAAGCGTCAACATACACGGAAAGAGCGTTTATATCTCTACCCTCCTCATATATCTATGGATTGCCCTGTCGGCTGGGGCTGTTGAATACACCGACTGCTTCTCTGCAGAGGGGTAAGACCCCCAACCAGTGTCCAAGATATTATATTAAACAATCTGGTGGTGAGGTTCCATTAATGCTTGAGCTTTGGGAAATGCGAAGTACCTATTTGTTGCGATTTGTTGGGGTGTCCTCGTGGTGTAATGGTTAAAGCGATGAACTGCGGAATCGTAGTACGGGATTTCGTACTCCAGTCGCGCTATTACGTTCACTTTCGGGCAAATACCCTTGGGAAAGGTATGAACCCCCTTATTCTCCCTCCAGCTATGGGTAAATAGTGGGACGGACTAGGTTCTTCAGCCTTGGTTAGGCAACTAGTCTAGGAGAAGGAAAACTCTGAATTCAAAACCTGTTAAACTCCGCTTAAAAATTGACCTTGTGTCATATCCTGCCCGAGCGGAGGGGTTCGTAAATAGTACCTATTTGTTGCGATAGCTTCCGGGTCCACTCTGACCAGGAACGGTAGCTCCTGATAGGTCCTTTCGATGGGTTAAATAGAACTAAACTGCGTACTTATTCTAAACTGAATTACTTGAAATAGAACTGTTTTGACATTTAAATTTTTTTAATTTGTTAACTAATTTTAACAGCTTGTCAACAAGTACAGGGTTATTTTATTCCGAGAGATTAGGGAATCTCATTCATTGTTGGGTTATGTTTACCTTAATAAACAATTGTGACTTCAAGTAACAATCATCATCATCATCATGTCGTGTCACAGGCACGGATATCCCTGACCCTCTCTCGCCACTTCGCCCTATCGTTCATCGCCTCTGGCAGGTCTTCAGGGCTATATCCCGTATCTTTACATAACTGCTGCATATATGCTCGAGCTGGTGGTTCTTGCTTTTGCCCGGCCATATGTGGGGGTCCATAGGAGTACACCCTTATGAGCTCGTCCCTGCTTCTCCAGCAGTGTTCTGCGTGTCTGGTTCGTCTGACTTGGATACTTTTCGTGATGGGAGGCAGGTGGCCGTATAGTTGGTGCCTTGTGGGATGTTGCCTCCAGGACTTATTCAATATTGCTCGCAACATTCTTGTGTAATTGCGGTCTAGCTTCTTCTCCAGCCGTTTAGTTAGCGTCCAAGTAGTGCATCCATACAGCAGTATCGATACGACCGCTGCCTGGAAGAAACTGCGTTTCATTTAATTGGTCAGGTCTGATTTCCATATGACCGATAGCCTATCGTTAGCTGTCCATGCCTTCGTTAGCCGCGTGTCGATGTCTTTTAGGAAGCAATGTCGAGTAACTATACTTATTACAAATTATTTACATACAGTTATATGGTATCAAGTATTTCTATCTACTTTTCAAGCAGATAAATTAGAGCCTTACGTAGGACCCTAACATGTGCTATCACACAGGGTTAAAGTAAAATTGGAAATAATGGCAGTTAAGGGGTAACTCCACACTCTCTAGATTTCCAGAAGTCAAGGCTCACCATCAGATGTAGTTTAGTGTTAAACCTCGGCCAACTTGTAAATACGGTCCTGCATGCTTGTAATACGAATAGGCTAATTTCTAACTCCCCCCCCCAAAAAAAGAAAACAGTCATGGTCGCTTATGAAATTAACCTAAAATCATAATTAACTTTAAAACATTAAAGTGAGAAAATAATATAATCATGTTGGTAGAATTTATCCAACGTTTTTTTTTAATTCCTTTCAACATTAAAATGTGTATTTACACTTTGTTATTTACTAATCCACGAATTATAATCGACAGAGAGTTAACTTGCTTTTATGGTTTTCAACCGCCTATACGGCCTGCTTTTCTGTATAGACACAATGTTATTAAAAAAGATTGTTAGCAAACAAAAAGATGTAACATGTCAGGGGGGGGCTATTTATTAGTTAACCGTGGTCACACCCGGGTCACTTTTTTTTTTTAGGGCAGTTGATTTTATCCTTCTGCAGGGAGATAGTCAGCATGTTCTAAGCCACATCGACAAAACTCCTTAGGTTTGATTTCAGAGTTTTTTTCTCCTCCGATATTAGTCAGCTTACCAAAGCTAGAGAATCTGATGTATGCTACAATCTTACTTTACAAAAGAGTTCCTCCCGAAAGGGAGGTAATCGTAAAATAAGGGAGGTTACTCTCAATTAATTATTGGACTACGATATTGCAGTCCATCATATTCGCAATTACATAAAGGGATCCCATATATATATATATATATATATATATATATATATATATATATATATATATGTTTGATTTTAGAATAAAAAGAAAAAATTGGAAAGATTTTTCAATCAAGCATTATTTCTAACTACCTTACGATGAAACCAAGACCTCTTTTTAAAAAGGGGGTATCCTGGTCTAATGGTTAAAGCGATGGAATCGTAGTAAGCGAATTCGTACTCCAGTCGCGCTATTGCGTTCACTTTCGGGCAAATATCCGTTGAAAAGACATGTACCTCTTTATCGTTCTAGCTATGGGTTAAATAGTACCACAACTGTGCATCTCGGAGAATAGCTTTGGCATTAAATAACCTACAAAGGCTGATGTACAATTAAACAAAGAAACAAAACCCTTTTTAAAAACTTATCACTTCATTTAGTTATTTCAGAACTAAAAACCAAAAAGATCCTTAATTTTGATCAGTTTTCTTTAATAATTGTTTTTAATTCATACACACTTTGAATTCTTTTCAATAAATAAATAATTCTTAAAAATTAAACCGATTCATAATAAAGATGAAAACAGTTTAAAAAATTGGAAAAAGTAAAGAAAAAAATTAGAGATAAAAAAGAAAACGATGACATATATATATATATATATATATATATATATATAATTAAATAACTTATTGAATAATAGCACTAACAGTAAGGGAAAAAAACGTATGTAATTTGAAGATAAAAATAGACAATGAATCACTGTCTAGGGGGAAAATATATATATAGTGGGAAAAAAAGGCCAACCTTGTCACACCAATTGAAAAAAATCAACAGATACGCTATTGATTGGTCAAAAGAAAAAAAAGTACCGTAATTGCTGCTAAGCTATAAGTGCAAAAAGTACTTAATACTAAGTAGAGTAAAATAGTGACAAAAATTATTTTGTGAGTCAGGAACTAACCTACTACAGTTTCGCCTAAACGGCTCATCAGGGTACCTGATCCCGACTAACAAAGTATGGAGAAAAACCTATTTTCATATATATATATATATATATATAAAAGGCTTTTCTCCATACTTTGTTAGTCGGGATTAGGTACCCTGATGAGCCGCTTAGGTGAAACGGTAGGTTTTTCTCCATACTTTGTTAGTCGAGATTAGGTACCCTGATGAACAGCTTAGGTGAAACTGTACTAGGTATGTTCCTGACTGCTGAAGTAATTTTGTTACTATATATATATATATATATATATATATTGAAGACTGGAGATTTTATTTTTAGGACAAGTCTTAATATTTTCCTCAAGTCTCAGTCAAAGTGGTGTAGAAAGTGTCCCTTACTAACTCCAGCACTTTCGACAATTTCTCTGCTCATCCTTAGAGGTTGATTTGCCAGTTGTAGTGAGTAGTTTATATTTATTTGGAGTGTTTTTTTTAATAGTTTTTAGTTGGCTCATTCAGTTAGGAGGAATGGTAGGGTTAATTATTAAATACATATATGTAAATATCTGCGTTAAATGCTATTTTATTTCGAGGAGAATTTTTCATGGCTATTGCTTCGAGTATTTGTGAGTGATTTTTTTTGTTATTTTTATATGTGATGTTTAAAGATCCTGAAAAGAAAATAGACCACGGTCTTTAACAGAATATGCTTAAATAACGACTTACTGCTTAAGTACACAAACACACACGCACACGCACACACAAACACACACACACACACACACATATATATATATATATATATATATATATATATATATATATATATATATATAATGTAAAAATAGAGCAATAACTATGCAGGAAACCAACTGGAAAAGGGTTAATTTTCGTGCAAAAAAAAGTTGGAGAAGCAGGAATTTTTTAATCTGTACTTTTCCTTTTATTTACTCATCAGCATTTTTGCGCAAGTTTGAAATTTCTTTGACAATTAGCAGACGACAAACGAAACACTTAAAACCCAAAATAATTTAAGAAATCTTTTCTCTCCAACGTTGTTAAAAAATATATTTTTAACCAATTAGAGTTGTGGATAGATTGCAACTTTTCTTTTTAAATCTAATTTTAAATCTACCTTATTCTTTTGAATAAAGATAAAATATATACATCTTCAGTAAGTACGGAATTATTCTGTACTTACTGAAGTACATTTCGGTATATTTCTTTTGAGGGAAAATCTGCATTCTTTTCTTTCAGGAATGCATTTAATTGCAACATCGTTTAATTGTACGAATGTGTTATTGTTTACGTCAATATTAGTGCTGCTACTAAATTCTAAGCTTGCTGATGAAAATTCCAGTTGCAACCGCAAATATGTTACTGGCAGAAATATATATATTTCTCTTTACATCGTGACACACTCATACAAAGATCTTTTACTCCTACAATATCTATCAACTCAGATTTAGGCAAGACAAACTCCATCATTGAATATATCATGCCTTCCTTCTTATTATATAAATATTAGCAAATATTCACGTTCTGACTAATATAATATTTTCTTACAAGAAAAGACTTAGTAACTTGTTTTCAACAACCCTATCACTCAATATAAAGAAATAAAAGATTATTAATTTATAAATTGGTATTTTATGCATATATTTACGTTAACGATCAATCACATAAAAAGTGAATGTAACCAGTTCGCACAGAAATATTTAATGACTAAACACAACGGGGAAAGGTGATCCACTGGGAAGAAATTTAAATAAGATGACATGAACAAAGGATGCATACACAAACCAGAATCTGTCCTGGAGAAAAGGCCAACCTTGTCACATCAATTGAAAAAAAATCAACCGATACGCAATTGATTGGTCAAAAGAAAAAAACACCGTAATTGCTGTTAAGCTACAAGTACAAAAAGTGCTCAATACTAAGTAGAGCAAAATAGTGACAAAAATTATTTCGTGAGTCAGGAACTAACCTACTACAGTTTCGCCTAAACGGCTCATCAGGGTACCTAATCCCGACTAACAAAGTATGGAGAAAAATCTAATTTTTATATATTTATATATATATATATAGGTTTTTCTCGATAAGCGGCTCATCACGGTACCTAATCCTAACTAATAAAGTATGGAGAAAAGCCTATTCTTATATATATATATATATATATATATATATACAGGTTTTTCTCAATACTTTGTTAATAGGGATTACGTACCCTGATGAGCCGCTTAGGCGAAACTGTAGTAGGTTAGTTCCTGACTCACGAAATAATTTTGTCACTGTATACATATATATATTGAAGACTGGAGAATATTTTATTTTTAGGACATTTAAGTGAAGACGCACAAGTCTTATTATTTTCCTCATGTCTAAGTCAAAGTGGTGTAGAAAGTGTCCCTTACTAATCCCAGCGCTTTCGACAATTTCTCAGCTCATCCTTCGGGGTTGAGTTTGATTGTTTGTTTCTGCGAGTTGTAGTGAATAATTTATATTTATTTGGAGTGTTTTTTTAATAGTATTTAGTTGGCTCATTCAGTTAGGAGGAATGGTAGGGTTAATTATCAAATACATATAAATAAATACCTGTGTTAAATGCTATTTTAATATTTAAACACTAGACACAACTGGGAAAGGTGATCCACTGGGAATATATTTAAATAAGATGATACGAACAAATGATGCATACACAAACCAGAATCTCTCCTGGAGAATGAGACACACACTCCTCTGGGATTTTAAGGTACAAACCAATCACCTAATCTTGGCCATACCCCCGGACCATAAGACAATCAACAAAAAAAGAGAACTAGCTGAATTGTGGAATTTGCTGAGCTGGCTGACCAGAGAGTAAAGTTGAAAGAAAACGAAAAGAAGGATAAGTACTTGGAAGTTGCTAGGGAATTAAAAAAAAATATGGGGCATAAAAGTGACGGTTATGCCAATTGTAATTGGTGCTCTTGGTACAATCACCAAAGGATTGGTGAAAGGACAAAATGACTTGGAAAAAGAGGACGCGTGGAAACCATCCAAACTACAGCATTATTGGGATGGGCCAGAATACAGAAAGAGCCCTGCAGACTTACGGAGACTTATTGTCAATCAACCCCCAGTGAAAGACCATCAGCTAACACTAATGAGAAAAACTCTCAAAGAGTAAAATAGTTAGAAGAAGAAGAAGAAGAAGAAGAAGAAGAAGAAGAAGAAGAAGAAGAAGAAGAAGAAGAAGAAGAAGAAGACACATAAAATTCTCTGGAATGTTGAGATACAAACAGATAACCTAATCCCGGCCAGACGACCAGACCTAGTGATAGTCAAATAAAAAGAAAAGAGAACCTGCCGAATAGTGAACTTTGCTGATCCCAGTGTAAAACTGAAAGAAAGGGAGAAAAGAGATGAGATCCTAGATCTTGCTAGACAACTGAAAATACTATGGAACATGAAAGTGATGATGATACCAATTTTAATTCGTGCGCTCGGTGCAGTCACCAATGATTTAGGAGCGGGATTGGAAGACTTCGAAATAAGAGAGTGAGTGGAGATCATCAATACAACAGCATTGTTGAGATCGGCCAGAATACTGAGAAGAGTCCTGGATACTTGAGGAGATTTCCTGTCACTCTGACTCGAGTGAAAAATTATCTCCTAACACTGGTTAGAAAATTTCTCAAAGGATTATTATTATAATGATAATATTCAACAAAAAAAGAGATCTTGCAGAATTGTGGACTTTGCTGTCCCGGTTGACCACAGTAAAATTAAAAGAAAGTGAAAAGAAGGGTAAGTACCAGGACCTTGCTAGGGAATTATAAAAAAAATAAAACTACACAACAGGAAAATGAGGATCATACTACAAATTGTGATTGGTACTCTTGCTACTGTCACCAAAGGATAAATAAAGGGACTGGACGACTTGGAAATAAGAGAACGAGTAGAGATCATCCAAACTACTGCATTATTGAGATCGGACAGAATATTGAAAAGAATTCAAGAGATTTGAGGAAACTTGCTATTATTCAAACTCCAGTGAAAGACCATTAGCGAACGCTGATGCGAAAAACTTTCAAATAATAATAATAATAATAATGAACTTGCAAAATAGTCGTCTTTGCTGTCCCGGCTGACCACAGAATAAAACTAAAAGAATGAGAAAAGAGGGATAAGTACCTCGACCTTGCTAGGGAATTTAAAAAAAACAGTGGAACATGCAGGTGACAATTATACCAATTGTAATTGGTGCGTTTGGAACAGTAACTAAAGGATTGCTAAAGGAACTAGAGGACTTGTAAGTTGGCGGACGAGTAGAGACCATCCAAACGACAGCATTGTTGAGAACGGCCAGAATACTAAGAAGAGTCCTGGAGACTCGAGGAGACTTGCTGTCATTCAGACTCCAGTGAAAAACCATCGGCTAACGCTGATGTGAAAAGCTCTAATGAGTGAATAATAATAATAATAATAATAATAAAATAATAATAATAATAATAATAGTAATAATAATAATAATAAGAAGAAGAAGAAGAAGAAGAAGAAGAAGAAGAACAACAACAACAACAACAACAACAATAATTTGTCCTCTTGTGGAAAAGTTAGGTGGAAATTTAAATCTTGCTGGAGAACTGAAAAAGCCATGGAATATGAAAGTGATGACACGGCCAATTTGTAAATACGGCCCAGCATGATACATAAACAGGCTGATTTCTATACGCCGATGTAATGTAAACAAAAACTAACATTTTTTTTGTTTGTTTAAATCCTTTATTATAAAATTTCTGAAGAAAAAGAAAAAAGGCCAGATTGTGTCTATAAAGAAAACAGGCCGCCTAGGCCATTGAAAATCATAAAAGCAAGTTAACTCACAGTCGTTTATAATTCGTGGAATAGTAAATGACAAAGTGTAAATATGCATATAAATGTTGAAAGGAATTTAAAATAATGTCAGGTGAACTCTACCAACAAGATTATATTATTTTCTCTATTCAATTTTTAGGTTAATTTCCTATACGGTCATGAATGGGTTATTCTTTTTTCGTTTATATTACAATTCACTCTTGCGTAAGTACAGTTTCAAAATCAAAAACAGTTCCATTTCAAACAATTCAGTTTAGCATAAGTAGGCAGTTTAGTTCTATTTGACCAATAGACCGGATCTTATCAGGTGCTAACTCTCCAAGCCTGAGTGGAATTAGGAGCGACGGCAATGAAAGGGTACTCCGCATTCCCGGAAGCACCAGCATTGCTGGAACCTCACCACCAGCTTTTTTAGTATCATATCCAGAACACTCATTGAAGGGGTCTTACCCTTCTGCATGGAAGCACACGGTGTATTTTACAGCCCCAACCAACTGGCTCAATCTGCCTGTTAGAAATCAGCCTGTTAATGTAACGTGGGGCCGTATTTACTTGTTGGCCGTGGTCTTTGTTGTTGGAACCCTTTAGAAGAGTCTCTAAAACGCTGAAGAAACGACTGGTGCATTGGATATCAAAGGGAGAATAGGGATTATCAAGGCTTCCGCATTTTTAAGATCAGCTAGAACACTCATAAGAGTTTTGGAGATCTGATTGATTTGGTTTAGTTTTATGGTAGATCAACCATTGTATGTTATCTAATACCAAATCCTCTTTATACATATATATTAAATATATATGATTTGGTTTGGTTTGGTGTTATGGCATATCAACCATTGTGGGTTATTTAATGCCAAATCCTCTTTATACATATATATTAAATATATATGATTTGGTTTGGTTGGGTTTTATGGCATATCACCCACTGTTGGTTATTTAATACCAAATCATCTTTATGCATATATATTAGATATATAGGATTTGATTTGATTGAGTTTTATGGCATATCAACCATTGTAGGTTATTTAATACAAATTCTCTCTATACATATGTGTTTTGTAAACATATTTTCAAGCAAACCTGAGCTCATTTTTTTGTCCATAAAATTTCAAGTTTTTCTATCTAATACTAAAAATCTTATTTACTATTAATCATTTTTTGCACACAGCTAAATAGGTTCAAGTATTGCTATGTAACAGTAACAATTTAACATAAGTCATTTGTTTACACACATAAAATAGATTGCCCAGTCGGCTGGGGCTGTAGAATACACCGACTGCTTCTCTGCAGAGGGGTAAGACCCCCAACTCAACGAGTGTCCTGTATATGTCACTAAACAATCTGATGGTGAGTTTCCAGCAGTGCTGGAGCTTTGGGGAATGCAGAGTACCCCTTCATTGCTATCGCTCCCAGGTCCACTGTGGGTCGGAGTGGTAGCATCCGATAGGGCCCTATCTATGGGCTAAATAGAACAAACAGCATATTCTTGCTAAAATGAATTGTTTGAGTAAACTGAATATCTTGAAATAGAAAAGTTTTTGACAATTAAACCGTTCTTACATTTAAACTGCGTGCTTATGCTTAACTGAATTATTTCAAATAGAACTGTTTTTCGACATTAAAACTGTATTTACACTTTACTGAATTGTTATATTTAACTGCTTGAATAGTTTAAAATGGAAATGGTTTTGACAATTCAACTGTGTACTTATGCTAAACTGAATTGTTTTAAATAGAACAGATTATTTACATAAGAATGGATTCGGCGTTAAATAAACTACAAAGGTTGATATGCCATAAAACCCAACAAACCAAACCCAATCAAACATAATATAGATATACATGGAATGTAATTGATAAGTTTCTACGTAATTTCATTTTTGAATGAGTTTGAACTAATTTGTTTGAACACTAGTATTGCTATTGTTTCAACACAGTCAAATGGTTCCTATCATTGCTTTCTAGCACATATAATTCCATTCAATTTTAATCATTTGTTTTCGCATAGTTATGAGGTTACAAGTATTGCTATTTAACACTAATTAATCTATTAAACATTGATCTTTGTTTTCACAGTTAAATAATCGAAAATTTCTATTTCAAATAATTCAATTGAGCATAAGTAATCTTTGCCCTAAGTTGTACCCCTTCATTGCCATCGCTCCCAGATCAGCTGTGGCCCGGAGTGTTAGTATCTAATAAGGTCCTCTCAATGGGTCAAATATAACATTTTGTGATTTAAATTGTGTTCTTTTACTAAAATGAATTGCTTGAAATAGAATTGTTTTAACATTTAACCATGTGTAAACAAATAATTGATGTTTAATTGAATTGTTAGTGATACATAGCAATACAAAAAACTATTCAATTTGCTGATATGCTAAACTGAATTTTCGAAATAGAACTGTTCGATCGATTGACTGAGTATAAATATAAAAAGTGAACTTATGTAAAACTGAATTTCTTGAAGTAGAACTGTTTTTACATTTGACCGTGTGTAAGCAAAAACTGTATTTAAACAAGTGACTGACTGTGTGTAATAAAAAATATGTATATCTATGCTAAGCTGAATTATTTGAAATTAAGTGACACCATTTAGTGTGCAAAAAAAAACAGACGGTTTTAAAATGTAATCCACAAAACGTGTTAAAAAATTCGAAGGATTTGGCATTATATGACCAACAATGGTTGATATGCCATCAAATCAAACCAAACCAAACCTAGCAAAGGTGAATATCCAAAGAGTTATCTTTCAGGAAGACTCTATCTCGCTGCTACAATTCGTTATAGTGATGATGCCACTCAAATGTATACTTAAGAAGAGCACAGGGTGCTATAAATATACAAGAAAGGATTAACCACCATCGGGTCATGGATGAGAGCAAGATATTTGCTTTGAAGGAAAAGAACTGGAGACCCTGACACAAACGATAAGAATATACAATCACGATATAGGAATGGAATTTGACATTGAACATTGAATCATATTCATAATGAAAAGAGGGAAAAGAGAAAGAATGGAAAGAATTGAACAGTTAAATCAGGAAAGCATCAGAATACTCGGAGAAAAGGAAAATTACAAGTACTTGGGAATATTGGGAGCGGACACCATCAAACAAACAGAGATTTAAAAAGAAATAAGAAAAGAGTATTTTAGAAGAACAAAAAGTTTCTAGAAACTCAACGCTGCAACGAAAATCTGATCAAAGGAATAAACACAAGGGTAGTCCATCTTGTAAGATACTTAGTACTAATTTTAAAATGGACGCGGGAGAAACTCCGACATATGGTCCAAAGGACGATGAAAGTGTGTAACACTATGTATGTGGTCTGCCAAGCAGACGATTCCTTTGTCTGTTTTGGCGCGAAACCAGACAAAGGGTTTTGGACCCGCGATCTCGACGTGACCGGAAGTGGGGAGGGAACGCGAGTCAGAGAGTGAGACAAAGGGACTGAGAAGTTGGCAGTTGGCGAGGGACGACGGACAGAAGCAGTCGACACTGGACACCGGAGCAGAGAGACGAGTCGGCATGAGAGAGGGTCCAGACCAGTGAAAGAAGATCGAGTCAAGATGAGTCGGCATTCCAGTAGCTTTGTGGAAGTTTCGCTAGAGTCCATAGCGTTAGTCTGCACATGCACAATGTTACATAACTCTCCTTCAACCCCAAGTGTTTGTTCGTTTGTTCTTTTTTTTCTCCTGTTCCCTCGATTGTATTTGATGTAGCGGTAAAGAAATGTGCGTTACCCTTATCGGAACCACAAGTTGATCACCGGCCGTAAAGAAGTGGAATGGTTAGAAGAGGTTGATGTAACTGGGGCCGAGAAGCGGTAACGTTTCAAGTGATGGCTATGCACAATTCAATAGATGACATTGAGAGATTATTTTTGTGGAGAAAAGAAGGAGAGGGAAGACTCGCAAGCGTTGTGGATTGTATAGATGCAAAAACAGATTTACATATTTAAAAAAAAGTGCTGTAATAGTAATATAAATGAAAAAAAAAACCCAGAAAAACAACACTCTAGAAGACGAAATGTATAGATACTTCAAGCAACAAACTAGGGAAATTGCAAATGAGAGGTTTGGGACATGGTTAAGAAAGGAAAACCCCAAAAGAGTAATTGAATACTTCCCCGGCTTTTTTGCTAGGCCATCTGACATTTGTCTGGATGGGGTATTATGTCATCAAAAGATTCGAAGTTGAATGGCCCTCGGCTTCGACTAGGACACCTTAGGGTGGGCGAAGAATCAACGACATCAACGAATCAACAAGACCTTTAGGTCAAGTTTAAGCTATGACCATCATGGTCACCTTAGAGAGGGCGAAGAATCAACGACATCAACGAATCACCTAGACCTTTGGGTCTAGTTAAAGCTATGACCATCATGGTCAGCTATGACCATCATGGTCACGAATCAACTCGACCTTTGGGTCTAGTTTAAGCTATGACCATCATGGTTCTCTGGCTTCGCACCGGGAGGCTTGGTAGAGACCTGTATAATTCTCATTCACCCACCGATTCTGTGTTCAGCATTGGCCTCGAAACCCCCACAATAAAGAAGACCTTGTGTCAAGTCGGGTTTTGTGAGAGGCAGAGACAAATACCTCAAGAGAGTATGTGACAGAGAGTATGTGAAAGACCGTATGTTTTAATAGCAGTTTAAAACTAAGCGGTAAAAACCAATAATATTAAATCAAAAATTGAAACGATTGGGCGGGGAAGGTGATCCACTGACAACTGTCCAAGCGTTTAGAATTTGAAAATACTAATCAAATGGTATACGCATAAAAATAGAATCCATAAGAAAGAATGAGATGCAGATAATCCTCTGGGATTTTCAGGTACAAACGAATCTCCAAATCACGACCAGCAGACCACACTTGGTATAGATTATCAAGAGAAAAAAAAACACTTATCGGCTTGTAGATTTTGCCGTTCCGTTGGACCCCAGTTCAAAAAAGACTGAACAATAATAAGACCTAACCAAAGAACTAAAGATGGTGTTGAACATGACGGTGATACCAAAACTATTTTATGTACTAGGAACTGTTCTGAAAGGTCAGGAAAATACAGGAGGAATTGTAAATCAGAGAAAGACAATGCAGACGACAGAATTTAAAAAATAGGCTCAGATACTCAGAAAAGTCCTGGAGACCAGAAGAGACTTGCTGTCACTCAGACACTAATCAAACACCATTAGCCAAAGCTGGTGTGAAAAACTCACAATGCGTAAAAAAAATTATAGTATCGGCTAGAATACTGAGAAATGTCCCGGAGATCAGAGGAGATATGCTGTCACTTAGACTCCAGTAAAACACCATTAGCCAACCCTGGTGTGGAAAGCTCGCAAAGCGTAAAATAATCATAGTATCGACCAGAATACTGAGAAGAGTCCTGGAGATCTGAAGAGATTTGCAGTCACTTGGACTCCAGTGAAACACCATTAGGCAACGCAAGTGAAAAACACGCAAAATGTAAAATAACAACAGCAATCATGCTGAATTATATTCTAAAAAAATAATAATAAGCAAATGAGGCTACCAGTTTTTATTTTGTGTCTCACGAAAATATAAACCACCTCTTCTAACATGTGGATGATATTAAGTTGCCATAAATAAAAAAGAATTATAAGAATCTACAGTCAAGACAAAAGAACAGAATGCGTCATTCTAAAGAGGTAAAAAGAGAAAGAAGTGAATGTAAAGAACTATTAATTGTATTTAGAGCACTTGAAAAACTCTCTCATGATCTAGAAAAGACACAGG
>CAUZXS010003795.1:92500-150000 GCA_963585895.1 Sepioteuthis lessoniana | reverse complement strand
TCAATAAAAACGTTACATAATAAATTCTCAAATTCTGACTAGTAGAGTGTTATAAAAACTGAGCTTTTGTTATCACAAACTCTGACAGTTAGTTTCATGTGTTTTAATGAACAAAACAACCAGAATCTAACAATCGTTAGTCAGTAGATTCTAAGAGAAAAAAATATGATTGATTCATATTTTCTTAATTAATTAATTAATTTCTTCTCTTTTCTTATTGTTTTCTTTTTTCTTACATCTTCTTTCATAAGATAATTTGTTTTATTAAAAAAAAACGCTTAAAACTGCCAATCACAGAAGACAAACGAACTGTTCGTTAACAACACTTGAGTTTGACATATATATATATATATATATATATATATATATATATATATATATATATATATATGTATATATATATATATATATATATATAGGGTGTGTGTGGGGGGGCTCCAGAGATAAAAAAAAAAAAGGCTGAGAAAAACTGATAGATAACTTGAATAAAGAGAAGTTCACATTCGACTACCAAAGATTAACTTACCAGCATGGTTTCAAAAAACAAACAATAGTAAACCTTCGTAAATGATTGAACCGTTCTTTAACCCATTGATGGGGCCCTACAGGCACTATCATTCCGGGTCAGGGTCGACCTGAGAGTAATGGTAATAAAAGAGTAATCCATATTCCCAGAACTCCAAGACTGAAGCGTCAAATGCAATTTTGTGTTACACCTAGGACGCTCAAAGTCGTGTTCTTCTCAACGCAATTAACCCTCTGCCACCGCCTTCTAGCATCTTTAAGATGAAAAGGTTTACACGTTTGTTAACAACAAGAGAAATTAGAAGAATGCGGTCGGGACAAACACAAATGCACTAGAACTGGATATGACCGATTGATTTGCCCTCTCAATCATTCGACTGGCTTAACAAGATGCCAAAGTAGAGCTTTGCTGGTCTAGGCATGAATTTGGTGACCGGGTCACGGACTGCTAAGTTACAAGGATCCAGTTCTGTACTGGTCACAGCCCACAGCCCCATCAAACAGGTAAGTTCACCAAGATTACCGAACGAATCAGTTATCATGGCATGTAACAATCATATATTGTCAGAAGAATTGGAACCTTCATGGATTCCTTTTAATCAGGACCATTCTATTTCATTTTCATAGTGTCCTTGCTTTAAATGTCAATTTTTTCAAAAAAGTTACATTTGCCATGGAGCACAATTATTTCGTAATTTCTATGGGATGAATATGATTAATTTTGGACTGCAGCAATTTTTAGGTTTGGTTGGTCGGGTTTTATGGCATATCAACCATTGTAGGTTATTTAAAGCCAGTTCCTGTTTATACATATACAATATAAATGATTTGTAAACACATTTTGTTGATAACATCTGTATACGAGCCTGGGCTTATTTTTCCATAAAGTTAAATTGTTTCAAGTATAACAATGTAAACGTAATTATCCTATTCAACATTACTCATTTGTTTGGACACAGATAAAAGGTTTTAAGTATTGCTATGTATCACTAACAATTCAATTAAACATCAGTCATTGGTTCATGAACAGTTAAATGTTGAAATAGTTCTATTTCAAACAATTCAATTTATCCAAAGTCATTTGTTTGCACACAGATAAAAGGTTTTAAGTATTGCTATGTATCACTAACAATTCAATTAAACATCAGTCATTTGCTAATGAACAGTTAAATGATGAAACAGTTCTATTTCAAACAATTCAATTTATCCAAAGTCATTTGTTTGCACATAGATTAAAGGTTTTAAGTATTGCTATGTATCACTAACAATTCAATTAAACATCAGTCATTTGCTAATGAACAGTTAAATGATGAAACAGTTCTATTTCAAACAATTCAATTTACCCAAAGTCATTTGTTTGCACACAGATTAAAGGTTTTAAGTATTGCTATGTATCACTAACAATTCAATTAAACATCAGTCATTTGTTTATGGACAGTTAAATGATGAAACATTTCTTTTTCAAACAATTCAATTTATCCAAAGTCATTTGTTTGCACTCAGATTAAATGTCAAACAGTTCTATTTGACCTATAGATTAGACCCTACCAGGTGCTAACTCCCCAGGTCATAGCGATGTCAAGGGGTACTCTCCATTCCCCAAAACCACTGCATTACAGGAGTCTCACCATGGTTTAAGGTCATATACATGACACTGGTTGGGTGTGTGTGTATGGGGGGGTCTTACCCCTCTGTAGAGATGCGGCCGGGGTATTCTACAACCCCAGCCGATTTGGCAGATGGATTTTTAAAAAAATATATCACAATAAATATAACAAACCCAAACAGCTAACAAATTATCAAAATTATTCAGATCTAAATACTAATCATTTATCTTCGGGTCATTTTTGAGCCACTGGGCGTGACTGGGCTACGGTCCTGCTCCCGGACCCACTTTAAAAAAGGCCTTGTGCCACACTCTCCTGTTTGATGGGCGCATGACAAATAGTGTAATATGCTGACTGTCTCTGACGGCTGCAGTTACTCCGTTGAGGCTACTGGGGAAGCCCATTATTCTGGTCACGCGGCTGACTCTTTTTGAGTCTCAGGAGGCCGTCCTTGCAACCGAACCCACGTTTAAAAAGGCCTTGTGCCATACTCGTACATTTGAGGGTAGTGACCACAAACATTGGTTTACCTTTATTCACAACTTCTATTTTGGTTATTTCTCATTCAGTGAGCTTTTCTTTGGTTACAACACGCACACACACACTCTCTCTCTCTCTCCCTGTCTATCTATATATATATATATATATAAAGATAGATATATTATCTGAATATCTTCTTTTCGTTTGTTTTATATTTTTTGTTCTTTACATTTACTTACTTTCTCTCTCTCTCTCTCTCTCTCTATATATATATATATATATATATATCATGTAGAATCTTGTTTTGTTAAACACGAAAGGCTAGTCTATAATTCTGAGATGAGGGATTATGTACATTAATTATATTTTTCGGACTATTGTCCTCATCTTTTTAACCGAATCAGCACATATGCTAGGCTACAAAAATCTCCTGAGCCGACCAAACATAGAAATTAACAATATAGGAACTAGTAATAAGGAGTGCCAGAGAAAAGCAATAATAACAAAGCTGCAATATGAGCTCTGAAAAAAAAAATTAAAAAACATGTAATGATAACAGCAAAATTCAATGTGAGCACTGGTAAAAATGGTTGCTGAAGACATTAGCTTTATAATAACCAGAAACTTATTCGCATATATACTCAAAGACACATAGCCCAAGGACATTAAACGCTTCTTGAAAATACACCTACCAAAGCCGAATCCCTTCTACGTAGCCAGGAACAGACAGCATGACGCAACGGCCTCTACATGAACGCAAACAAAACGGTATACATATATTTAAACGAGAAGGAGCCATTTCCACAGTAAATGGCATCACTCTGTAATTATTTAGCAAGTCCACGTACCTCGGCTGCAATCTGAATTAGCTGAATTAGAACTGTTTGAATGAACTGAATAGCTTGAAATAGAAATGTTTTTTACAATTAAATTGTGTGCTAAACTGAATTGTTTAAAATAGAGCTGACTATTTGCATAAAAATGGATTTGGCGTTAAATAACCTACAAACGTTCATATGCCATAAAACCCAAACAACCAACCAATTTACATGGCTAAGAGTGAGTCAACCTAGATTTTACCAAACGTCTCTTCAGGATTGCAATACTGAAGAAACATTTAGTGAAATCTAGGAAAACTCGCTTTTGGTTATGTCGGAATTATTTTCATAATATTAGCTCTTTCTCATGTATTGGACACTTTATGACGTTTTAGCTTAGGTAATTGTGTCGGTGTTTTTTTTTTTCTTTTGACTAGACACACGTGCAACTTGATTATTTTCGAGTAGCACGTGTGCTTTTTCTCTTTTATTCTTTTTACTGATTTTTTTTCCAGATATCAGTTTGTAAAATTTCCAAATTTTACAATCTTTTTTTCACACGAACAGAATTAGAGATTAGATATAAAAATTAAGATACATACGTAGTCATCGAGACTATTTCGTTGTATCACAACACTTCAATGTGGCTAGACACGCTAGATTCTCGAAGCTGGGATCGAACACCAATCCAAGATTCTACCACACTGCCACGAGGAAACTAGAGTAAGCAAAGGAATTTTAAATGCTAATGTATTACATTTGTTTTGTTTACATATATCCGCTTAAGGGCTACTGAGTACTCAATTCATTCGAAGAGCCTTGTCTTGTCTTTTTCTTTTCATCTTTTATATATACGTATAAAAGATGAAAAAAAAAGGCAGAAAATCAGCGCATGTATTTATAATACATATACATCCTCTAAATATTTTTCAACAAGAGTCTGACTAAAAAAGGAGACAAACGAAAAAAAAAAAGGTCTCTGTTTGATTGTACTGAGGTTTGAAATGATGCAAGATTGAACAATTTTCCTGGATTTTTATGATTTATGTAAACTAAAATTTTGGAATATTTTATTTACATGACATTCCACACACACACACACACACACACACACACACATATATATATATATATATATATCATCTTGTCATGCCGTCAGCAGGGATATCACTGACCCTTTCTTGCCACCTCTCCCTATCGTTCATCGCTTTCAGCAGGTCCTCAGGTTTACGCACCGTATTCTCACAGAGCTGCTGTATGTAAGTTCGAGCAAGTTGCCCTGCTTTTGCTCGGCCATGTGAAAGGGTACATAGGAGTACATCACTTATAAGCTTGTCCCTGCTTCTTCAGCAGTGTCCTGAATGTCTGGTTCGTCTAATTTGGATAGTTTTCATGATGGGTGGTATGTGGCCGTACAGCTGCTGCTTTGTGGGATGCTGCTTCCAGGATCTGTTCAATATTGCTCGCAGCATTCTTGTGTACTTGCCGTCAAGCCTTTTCTCCAGCCGCTTTGTTAGCGTTCTAGTAGTGCATCCAAACTGTAGTATCAACACGATCGCTGCCTGGAAGACCTCCATTTCATTTTATCGGTCAGGTCTGACTTCCGTATGACCTATAGTCTATTGTAAGCTGTCCATGCCTTTGCTAGTCGCGTGTCAATGTCTGTCTCAGTTGATGAGAAACTGCTTCCTTGGTAGGTGAACTTGTCAACTAATTTCAGAGAGCTACCGTTTAGTGTGGAAATGTCACCTGTTTGATTAAAGCACACACACACACACGCACACACACACACATATATATCATCATCATCATGTCATGCCACTAGCACGGATATCCCTAACCCTCTCTCGCCACTTCTACTTGTCGTTCATCGCCTCCGGCGATGGGAGACAGGTGGGCGGGTAGTTGGTGCCTTGTGGGGTGTTGCTGCCGGGACTTGTTCAATATTGCTCGCAACATTCTTGTGTAATTGCCATCTAGCTTCTTCTCCAGCCGTTTAGTTAGCGTCCAAGTAGTGCATCCGTACAGCAGTATCGATACGACCGCTGCCTGGAAGAAACTGCGTTTCATTTTATCGGTCAGGTCTGATTTTCCTATGATCTATAGCTTATCAATAGCTGTACATGCCTTTGTTAGCCGCGTGTCGATGTCTTTTTCGGTTGATGAGACACTGCTTCCTCGGTGGGTGAATTTGTCTACCAGTTTCAGAGTAGTTACGTCTAGTGTGGAAATTTTGCCTATTTGATTATAGCACATATATTCATTTCTGCGTGCATTGACATGGAGGCCAATGCCTGCGGCGGCTCGTTCCAAACTATACAGTAGTTTATATATATATATATAGCGAGATTCATATTAATTGTAATATATTGAAAATCCTCAATCTAGAGTTTTAAGCAGTTTTCAGTCTAATTTAAAATAGAATTCTTATTCTATGTCTTTGGTTTGGCACGGAACCTCATTTCTTCATCACCTAAATTCCCGATACAACGATGTTAACAATGCAACGCTAATAAGAGAGCTTCTACTCATCCAAAAAAAAAGAAACCTCAGTATCATCATGGGACAGAGTTACAAAATGGAGCCCAGTCGTTTTACGGTTCGTCTAGTATTCATATTAATAATTATGGTATATTAGAGTGTAAATGGTGCGTGTGATTACTACTGAATGGTTTACATATATAATTGTACGGTAGATACCCCATCGTCAGGATTGTATTGTGGATTGCATGCATCAAGAATTAAGATGCCTTGTGGTTGCTGGTAATAGAGAAAGCAGCAAACCAGAAAATTGTTTTTGGTACCAATTAGACCAATCTAACGATTCCTCATTTTATATCTTTGTTCTCATCTTGTAGTCTAAGAAATTGTCTTCTAGATATCAAACGTATCCTTCCGACAAATATCATTAACGGCACGCACTCACACACACACACACACACACATATATATGAGTATATATATATATATATATATAAACATAAACACACACACACACACATATATATATATAAGCTTCATCTGAAGTGTGTATCTTCTGTTCCAGAGTTGGTACATGAAACAATCAGTAATGAAATGATAGTAAAGTGAGATTTTAATAACTTTTAGTTTATATATATATATATATATATAGAGAGAGAGAGAGAGAGAGCGATAGATACATCTTGTTACTATCATTTTTCGTCCAGAATATAAGGGGAGAAACTGACAGTCAACAAGCACTGTTGACACAGTACCTACTTATGCGCTCTATCGACAATATTGCACACCTTTCTTAGAAATATAAAGAGATATATAACAATTTTATAGATATATGTATGTATGTGTATGTGTTATATATATATATATATATATACGTGTGTGTGTGTGTGTGTGTGTGTGTGTGTGTAATGAATACAGTTTTATCTGATGATTGCGTTTTCTACTCTACAGTCGTCATCATCATCATCATGTCGTGCAGTTAGCACGGATATTCCTGACCCTCTCTCGCCACTTCTTCCTATCGTTCAACGCCCCTGGCAGGTCTCCAGGGCTACATCCCGTATCCTCACATAGTTGCTGATTATATGTTCATGCTGGTCATTCTGCTTTTGCCCGGCCATATGTGGGGGTCCATAGGAGTACATCACTTATGAGCTCGTCCCTACGTCTCCAGCGGTCTCCTGCATGTCTGGTTCGTCTAACTTGGATAGTTTTCGTGATGGGAGGCAGGTGGCCGTATAGTTGGTGCCTTGTGGGGTGTTGCTGCCAGGACTTGTTCAATATTGCTCCCTGCATTCTTGTGTAATTGCCGTCTAGCTTCTTCTCCAGCCGTTTAGTTAGCGTCCAAGTAGTGCATCCATACAGCAGTATCGATACGACCGCTGCCTGGAAGAAACTGTGTTTCATGAAATTTATAGTATTATGAGAACGAAAATCTAATTAGATTATATATATATATATATATATATATATATGTGTGTGTGTGTGTGTGTGTGTGTGTGTGTGTGTGTGTTACTTGCTTTAACAATAAAATTATAAATGCTGGTATATGATACAGAAGCTGCATGCCCACTGCAAATATATTGAGATGGTCACGTCTGACATCAGTTCCTGGAGTTTGAGACCTTCGTGAACCTAAAGTCGAAATCATTTTTGTTTTTACGCTATTAAAATATCATAAGTGTAAAAAAAGACAAAGTGTTTTTAGCCGCAATGTTTTAACCCATATTTTGTTTTTAGATCCTTCGATATACTTTTTTATAGCTCTGTCATTCAACACCTCAAAACACATTTATGCCTCCCCTTCGAATACAGAAAACACTTCCATCTTACGAGAAAAAACAAAATCTCCGAATTCTTAAAACATTCTATATAAAGATTAACAATGGTGTAATGGTTATCATCGAAGTAAATGGACACAGCGACAAGAGTTCAAATCCTGGACGAGACTGATTGCATTTCACATAGCACTAATACTCTTGAGAAAGGTATGAATCCAATTATTCTCCCACCAGCTATGGGTAAATAGTAGGGCAGTCTAGGTTCTTCAGCCTTGGTGAGGCAACTAGTCTAGGAGAAGGAAAACTCTGAATTCAAACCTGTTAAACTCCGCTTAAAAAAATTGACCTTGTGTCATATCCTGCCCGAGCGGAGGGGTTGGGTAAATCTGATAAATGATATAAATGTATAAAACTTGTCTTTGTGGTTTTCATTTCATTAATCACTCTTTCGATGATGGTTCAAATTGGGGCCGAAAGTGCTTGGGGAAAATATATTACCTTTAGCAAATCATTCAATCCATACTCCAACGGCTTATACAAAGACTAGAATGGATCAAAGATAAAATAGATGGATACTTTTAATGAACTTGTTTAAAAAAGGAAATTTTGCGCATATATAGTCATCCACAGACAGATCTGTTACGTTCTATCAGAACTCATCAGTGTGGCTAGACAGTATCTCACCGTAGCTGGGATCGAAACCCGGTTGACTCAAACGACAAGCTTCTAACCATTTAGCCATTTAGCTGCGAAGTAAATTTTAAACGGTTATGAATCACTATTGTTTACATACATCCGTTCAACGGCCGCCGAGATCTCAATTCAAATACGAAGAGACTTGCAATAGACGCTAATGGCAACACGATTACTTATTCGCTAGAGAACTCGACCCTTCGGGGGTAGGGGAGTATATATATATATAGTCATCCACAGACAGATCTGTTACGTTCTATCAGAACTCATCAGTGTGGCTAGACAGTATCTCCCCGTAGCTGGGATCGAACCCGGTTGACTCAAACGCCAAGCCAAATATATATATATATATATATAGATAGATAGATAGAGAGAGAGAGAGAGAGAGAGAGAGAAAGAAAGAAAGAGGGAGCGAGAGAGATTACCTTAAAAGCCAGAAACTAATTACCTAGGTCTCACCAACCGGATAATTCAGGATAATTCTGACTGAAGAGGGTTGGGCCTAACAACATTTCATTATAATAGTGACCTCTAGAAAGTAGAAAGATCAGATTCTATCTGCCAAGGAATCAGGCTTTTTATACCTGCAAGCATTTAATATTTCAGATCTCTGATTAATCAATTCATTAGGGTCATTATAAGAAGCCAGTCCAAACTTTTCCTCCATACATAAGAGGTAATATCTATCACCAGCCTTATATTTATGGCATTTTAAAATTATTTTGCACTTTAATATCGGCTCTATTCCTTGCTCCTTTTCGATTTCCCACACATATTTAGATAATCTAGAATTGTGTCTGTATATTTTGTGCACGAAACTACTTCTATCTTGTAATATCTTTTTTGAAAAATCCTTAATTTGAGCCAATGTACTTATATATATATATATATATATATATATATATATATATATATATATATAACTATTATTGTAATTAGTTGCAATATTGTTTGCTAAAGCTGTTAGCTATTGTTTGCAAGAATACACTTTCATATAAAAATGCCATCAAATAATCTTATGTCATTAACAGGACATTCTTTAGTGAGGTTTTACCCATCTGCTGAGATGCAGTCGGTATATACTACTGCCCAGCCGACTGGGCTGGTTTTAGTTAGTTGGTTGTTTGGTTGGTTGGTTTTATGGCAAATCAACTCTTGATCGTTATTTAATACCAAAATTTCTATATGCGTAAATATATCAAATATATAGGATTTACAAATGAACTCTTTGTTGAAAGCATTATTTAGAAACAAACCAGGGTTATAATTGTTTGCAAATAGTTAAATGCCTTCAAACATTGCAATCTGATATTGATTTAATTTAGTAATATTTTTTTTGCTCACAGTTAATATTTTCAAGTATAGTAAATTATTATTGTTGTAACCTAACAAAAAGGTTACTGAAAGAGAAATGACTAAAACGGAGGTAGAAAAAGAAATGGAATTTTTTATAACATTAACAAAATACAATACTTGCCAGTTGCGTGAAGAAGGTAACCGTAACTAGTGGTGACTACTTGGTGTATTTACGCTATTTGTCGAGCACCCACTAAACGAGCGAGTGCGGCACAACGCCTTTTTAAGATGGGTCCAAGCGCAGGGCCGTCCTCCAGATACCCCCAATGGTCCCCATTGGCATTCCTCAAAAAAGGAGTGTCAGAGTTCAAATCCTAAACGAAGCCGTTTGCATTTAACATTGCGCTAATACCCTTGGGAGACATTAGAATCTAACTATTCTCCCTCCATATGTGGGTAAATAGTAGGGCAGACTGGATTCTTTAGACTTGTTATGGTAAACACTCTTGATGAGGGAAAACTCCTTAAAAATTGACCTTGAGTCACATCCTGTTCGTGCCGAGGAGTTAGTAGATACAAATATTATTGATTCTATACGACATCCATATCGCCATCTGGTTTTGTTATGAAACTAAACTGAAATTTCGAGAGGTGTTGAAGAGATAATCGTTAGAGAATAGACTATGAAAAAGGATGACTCTTGGTCACAAGTGATTAATGGGCCCCATATTAAAACATGGGGCCCGTTAATCACATGCAGCCCTTTACAAATACACCGACAGCCAGCACATAGGATAGAGCTTTTATTTTTATCTAACGGACAAAATTGCAGCTTTCTAATTTATAAATCACACTATTTAAGGGGGTGTCCTCGTAGTGTAAAGGTTAAAGGGATGGACTGCGAAATCGTAGTAAGCGAGTTCGTACTCCAGTCGCGCTATTACGTTCACTTTTGGGCAAATACCCTTGGGAAAGGTATGAACACCCGTATCCTCCCAGCTATGGGTTAAATAGTACCACTGTTTTTCTAGTAGAATGGCTTAAATAAGTTGGTGACCTTTGTCGAGGGTGATCCGAAGGCTCACTTTTCAATAGCAAAATGAGTTCTTAGGTTTGGTTTTATGGCATATAAACCATTGTTGGTTATTTAAAGCCGAATCCTGTTTTCACACATATATTACATTAATGATTTGTAAACAAATTTTGCAGATACACGCAATAAAATGTTCCAATTTGGCAGGAGTCAACAAATTTAAATAGTTTCAAGAATCTGAATTTTTAACTAACAAGTCAATTAAAAATCAGTCATTTGTTGACGCCGAGTTATATGATCAATCAGTTCTATTTCTAACTATTCAATTTAGCATATTTAAAAGTTAAATGATTCCAAGTACTGCTATGTATCCCTAAAAATTCAATTGAACAACATTCAGTTTTTACACACAATAAAATGATCTAACAGTTTATTTCTAACAATTGAATTTAGCTTATGTCAACAAAGTTAAATGGTTCCTAGTATTACTATTTATCACAAACTATTCAATTAAACATCAGTCATTTATTTACACACTGTTAAATGTAAAAACAGTTCTATTTCAAACAGTTCAATTTATTCTAAGTGATTTGTTTGCTTTTAGTTTAAATGATCAAACAGTTTTATTTGACCCATAAATATGACCTTATCAGGTACTACTACTCTGGACCAGAGTGGATCTGGGAGCGATGGCAATGTCGGGGTACTCACATTCCTTAAATCTCCAGCATTATTCGAGATTCTCCATTAGATGGTTTAATGTCATTATTCGAGATTCTTCATTAGATGGTTTAACTTCACTGTAGATATGAAGCAGTGTATTCTACAGATCCAGCAGACTGGACAGAGTGGTGATAGCCACATGAGCCTCAGGACAAAATGATTGAATAGTTGCAAATAAATTTTCAATTTTGAAGTGTTGTAATTTTTTCACAATGTATTTGTTTTATTCAAATTTTGTAAAAGAACTCAATTAGTTATAATGTGCGCAATTAGTTGTCGTGTGTGGCCCTCATGACAACACACATGTGATCCATGTGGCCCCCAGGGGAACCCTCAATTTGACATGCCAACTCTAGGCTGTCAGATTTCATTAAATAAAGGTTAACTCTGTACACGTGTAACTACTGTGTGAACTCTCTGGTCGTACGAGGTAGAGAGAATTTGGTTTGTGGATCAGTTTGTAAAGTTTGTTGGGTGAGTTAAAAGTTTTGCAATATTTTAGTAACATCAGACACTAGGGTGTTTTTTATCAAGGCTGTAAAGATAATGAATCAAACTGGATTGTGAGATAGCGAGCTTGATAGATGCTATCCAAGTGCTACTCACCATAGTTGCCTGGATGGTTTGGAACCCAGTCAGTTGGGACTGTAGAATACGCTGACTGCATTTCTGCAAAAGGGTAAGAACCCCCTCACAACGTGTATCCTGGATATGACACTAAACCATCTGAAAATGAGACTTCAGTCTTAGAGCTTTGGGAATATGGAGTAATCCTTTGTTGCCATTCCTCCAATGTCCTCTCGGACCTGGAGGGGTAGTACCGGATAAGATCACATCTAACCATTTCACTGTGTGCAAATAAATGACCGATGTTAACTTGGGTTCTAATTGTTATATAGCAATACTTGAAATCATTTTACTGTGCATGACTGAATAGTATAGATTAGAACTGTAAGTGTTAGTGAGCAATACTTGAAAATATCTAACCATATTTACCCAACCCCTCCGCTCGGGCAGGATATGACACAAGGTCAATTTTTAAGCGGAGTTTGTTGTTGGTTAATGAGCTTAATTTTAAGTTTTTTTTTTCGGGCTCTTTTGATCTTCTTAACCATTGTCCGCTTCTTTGTCTGCGGAAGGCTGCAAGAGAATTTAAGAAAGGAAGTAAAGAAGTTAAGGAAAGAGACTAGGATAACGTTTAAACTCAACTTTGTTTTAATGTTTTCATGAATATTCTGTGGATAAAAGTTTTCTTGAACCAGTAGAATTAGTCACGTTTCCCGATGAAATGTATTAGTAATTTTTGGTTGGCTAAGAGTTTAAAGCTTGCATTTATGTCCGATAGTTGTTTTTAATGAGGTATATTAGCAGAGACGGTTGCTAACCAGGCATCATTTTGGTGAGTCATGAGTTTAAAGGTCTGTTCTGATTCTAATAGATATGTTCGGCAAAGGCTGTTACTGGTGGGAGAACCAGCGTGTCCTTTGACCGTGACTTAGCAGACACGAGTTCTTTTCTCACGAGAGAAGTGTATCCTTCAGTCGAAGTGGTCACAGTTTAATTGAAAGAATTTCTCTTCAGTCCCTTCTTTTAGGCATGCTCCGTTCTTGCTTCCTGTCATAGGAACCGCTACATTCTTTAATTTGTTTTTAAATTCTTATATTTTTCTTTTCTAATCCCCACGTTATACAGGTTTGAATAAGCAGGTTTAGCCTGTCTGACATTATCTTATCGTCTATTTTCTTGCAAGCTGAATAACTTATCTTCAAATGATATCTTCAAATCGTCATCATCATGTCGTGCTGCTAGCATGGATCTCCCTGACCCTCTCTCGTCACCCGTCTCTATCGTCCATCGCTCCTAGGAAGTCTTCTAGGCTTCATCCTGTATCGGTACTGAGCTGTTGTATATAGTTTCGAGCTGGTCGTCCAGCCTTAGTGAAGAGGTCCACATGAGTATATCGTCCTTACTTCTCTTGCAGTGTCCCACATATCTGGTTCGTCTAACTTGGATTGTTTCCGTGATGTGTGGTTGGTGGCCGTACAGCTGCTGTTTTGTGGGGTGTTGTCACCAAGACTTGTTCAATACAGCTTGCAGCATTCTTGTGTAATTGCCATCAATCTTCAAATGTTCATTCGCTCTACAAATGGCTGATTAAATATTTTTGTGTGATTACCGACAATTCTTTAATCATCACGTTTTCTAATGAATCTTTCTTACTTAAAGACTAAATGAAACAAATAAAACTTCACTGCCTTTATTCTTTGGAGAGTTTTGCAATTCAGCAGCTCCAAGGTCGTGAAGATGGTAAACTATACAGAACAGTATGATTCCGAGCTCGTCTCATACGTTCCGAGTGGTACTGGCCAGATTTGCTTCGTGGCTGTGAGCACGGCCTTGGAATCCAAATTTTGCGGTTTACTTGACCTTGCCTGATCATTAAGGTTCTTGCAATCAGAGCGAATTATCTACTTTCTGCACTGTGATCAACTCCTTCATATTTCGCACAACAAATGGATTTGGTTGCTTCCGGGGCGTTAAAGTACAGTTCAAACTCGTAAATCATAATTTCCCAAATTAGACAACGTTGCACGTTCATATGTGGAGCTTTCAAATCACACAAAGAGTGAAGTAATACTCAACGAGGTAGAACACCAAATACCACGATACTACCAACCACACAGAAAGATCTTTACCGTTCATAATTGCTTTGGTCACAAACTAGCACGTACCAAATATTACAAAACTTTTGACTCACCAAAGGATTTTGCAGCTCAGTTGGCTGGGGCCATAGATTACCCCAACTGCATCTCTACAGAGGGGTAAGACCTCTTCCCAACGAGTGTCCTGGATATGACACCTTATAATCTGGTGGTGAGACACCATAATGCTGGAATTTTGGGGAATGTGGAGTACCTCTTCATTGCCATCGCTTCCAGGTCCACTCGGTCCCAGAGTGGTAACACCTGATAGGGTTCAAATAAAACAGTTTTACATTTAAACTGTGTTCAAACGAATGAGCGCGAAACTGAATTGTCAGTAATAGAACTGTTTGATCATTTTACTGTGTGTAAATAAATTACTGAAGTTTAATTGAATTGTTAGGGATACATAGCAATGCTTGGAACCATATAACTTTTACTTATGCCAAATTGAATAGTTAGAAATAGAACTGTTTTTACATTTAAATCTACTTAAACACATTACTGGAAGTATTTAACTTAGTTTACTCATGCCAAATTGAATTGTTTGAAATAGAACTGTTTTTACATTTAAATCTGCTTAAACAAATGACTGGAAGTATTTAACTTAGTTTACTCATGCCAAATTGAATTGTTAGAAATAGAACTATTTTTACATTTAAATCTGCTGAAACAAATAACTGGAACTATTTAACTTAGTTTACTCATACCAAATTGATTTGTTACAAATAGAACTGTTTTACATTTAAATCTGGTTAAACAAATGACTGGAACTATTTAACTTAGTTTACTTATGCCAAATTGAATTGTTAGAAATGGAATTTTTTTAGCATTTGTGTGTATCTGCAAAATGTATTTACAAATCATTCATGTAATATACGTTTAAAAACAAGATTTGGCTTTAAATAATTAACAATAGTTGATATGCCATAAAACCGAACCAAACGAAGAATTTTGTACGATGTCTATGTTATGCACTTATTTCATTTCGGTTAGTTAATTATTTTATTTATTAGTTTTAGTGTCGGTTTCTTTAATGCCATACCAACCTTTGAGGGTTATTTAATAAAGAGGTTCATGCCTTTCTAGCGAGTGACCGTCCAAAAATGTAAGTAATGGCGCGAGTGGAGTTCGAACACACTTACTTTGCAGCCGCAATAGAACAATTTAGTCAAATAAAATGGCCAACATAAATTACTGTATATAGTAGTGTAAAAGCCACCAACTGTTTTAAAACCTAAACATCATATGTATATTAAAAAATGCACTCTATGTCAGTTCATTAGCCACCATGATACTATTATGGCATTTTTTATGATATGAGCTTCTCCGATTTTGAACAAGATTTAAGAAATGCATGGGAAGCCGACAATATGGGAAACAGGAGATTATCCTTCGAAAAATAATGACGCTCCGGAATTCTTTCTAAACGAGGCCCGTATGGCCTCTCAGGAAGTATAGGCATCCATAATTTGATGGTGACTTCTCTAAGGGTATCATTTAAGGTTGTAGGCATTGAATTGTTTTGGATGAACATTCTCACAAGAATTTTAGGAAATGCTGAAGCACGTAATCTCCTACACACCCACTCTCTCACACACATACATTCTCCCCCTTTCTCTCGCTCTCTCTCTCTCTCTCACACACACACACACACTCACTCTCTCACTTACTGACACACACACACACACACATATATATATATATATATAAATATATGTATGTGTGTATGTGTATGTGTGTCTGTAAGAGAGAGAGAGAGAGAGAGAGAGAGAGAGAGAGAGAGAGCGAGCGTGTGTGTGTGAGAGAGAGAGTGAAAGAATATATGTGTATTAGGGTAAACAGAGTGTTGAAAGGAAAATGGATAAATAGAAAAATGAATGAGATTATAATATCCACATTGCATGAATATACAAACGTATACATGTTCTCTCCCTATCTTATATATATATATATATATATATATATATATATATATATATGTGTGTGTGTGTGTGTACAGGGTGTGAAAGGAAATGTATGAATTTTCTCGAAAATAATAAACGACTCGATTATAAAACAAGATTAATTTTAAAGAATAAACAACAAAATAAGAAAATAGACACAAAAGAGGAAATTTACTCAATCTGGTCGCCATTTTTTTTCAACTATTGTATCAACACGCCTTCGAAACTATTTGCATGCCTACAAAATAAATTCTTCTGACATTTTATTCTATTCCCCACTCAATAGTAATCTTAAGTGAACCAATATTTGGATGGGAAGTTTCATTTGTTTTGTTTTCTAAAACGCCTCAGGTAGCGAATTCAAAGAGGTCAAATTCTGTTTAATTGCTGTACTCACAGTTTTCTCGTGAACCTTCAATTCTTTAACATGCATTCTTATTGATGTTATGGGGTATTAATTAATCGTCGCAACAAGAGCAATTAAAAAGCCTTTTTTGGTTGATCAATCCTCAACAAACCGTTTTCTTTAAAAAGCGTTTTTCTGAAAAATATTTTTTTTTTTGTTTTGTATACAGTAGACAAAGAAACTTGGTTTCGGCGTTAAGCAAATCATAGATTCTTCGTTGTTTCTTTTCTTGCTCACTCATATTGGGCTGATTTTTTTAAGTGCTCAAATAATAGAGAAAATCATGAAAATTTAGCTTCATCAGTTAAAAAAACTGGACTAAAAAGATTAATGAAAACATTTTAAAAATTATTCCATATTTTGCTTCCGTACTCGATATATATATATATATATATATATATATATATATATATATATATATATATATATAGGGTGTGGGAGCAAAATATGTAATAATTTTAAAACGTTATTTTAGTCTGATTTATCCTACTTTTCAAGTGTTGTTGTTTTTCTCCTAATTCTATACACCCACAGATATATATATATATATATATACATATATATATATGTGTGTGTGTGTGTGTGTGTGTGTTGCAAATAAATCAATTATAGGAAAACTAATAGCACATATATATATATATATATATATATATATGTATATATATATATATATATATATATATATATTCTTTAAGAAAAACAACGAAACCGGTCACATAGGATTAAAAATTTATTTCAATCCTGTTACGCATTTTTGGAATTTCCAAACTCACGAAAAAAGTAACAGGACTTCTTCAGATCTTTTTGATAGAATAAAAACCTAGAATAGACACATGGTAGTGAACTGGACCAAGAATACTATATATATATATATATATATATATAACCTACATTGGTTTTAGTTAAAATACACCTAAACCAAACCAATATAGTTTATGAATTTAGATGTCCATTTCGCGAGTGCCTCCCGAAAAACAAAATAATTCTTACATTGGCAATACAACCACAACGTTATCTCGTCGTCTTACTGATCACCTTTCTGAAAATGGCACCATAAATCCACATTTAATCATAAAACACTAAAATAGCACTAACCAACTTACATCTTCTGATATAAGAAAGATTCTCACAGACAATACAATAATTATATATAAAAACAATAATAAAAAACGATCACTAATCCTTGAAGCAATATGGATAAAAAATAAAAACACTAACATAAGTAAATTAGCATTTAACACTGACAGCAACATATTAGATATTTCTAAAAACTAAACAATCACCAATTCTATTAGTAAACCTTTTTCCAACCGAAAGTTTTAAAACAAAACACTGCTAACGTTCCAACTGACAAATTCAAAATAAAACGCTACAAATTATTAAAACAGACAACTCGAAACTGATGACGACCAAAAGTATGGTCAAAAGCGCTTGGGCAGAAAATATGGGACAATTCCTTTACCATTGAATTCCTGATACTAGAACAATAACAAGGAGCCTTGAAAAAATAAGATTAAAAGCGATAAACAGTATTCCATCATTATTAACAAAACTTGCTTGAATAATAACTTGCTGCCAAAATATACAGTCTTCAAACCAGCTCATTGTCCTAGGTTGTGGTTCAAGCCCAGGTCGAGTCATACCAAAAACTTAAAAAATGTTACTTGATACCTCCTTGCTCAACACTCAGCATCATAAGGTACGTATCAAGGGTAAAGTGGAGGAATGCAGGGAAAGGAGTAGCACCCTCACCTACACCTTTGTGTAGTAGCTATTAAAAAGTGAGCCTTCAGTTCACCTACTTTACCTTACTTATATATATATATATGTGTGTGTGTGTGTATGTGTGTGTGTGTGTGCGTGTGTGTGCATGTGTCTATATGTGCATATATGAATATTCTTATGTTTAAATATATTTAATTGTGTTCTTGTATATATATATATATATATGTGTGTGTGTGTGTGTGTGTGTGTGTGTGTGTGTGTGTGTGTGTGTGTGTGTGTGTGTGTGTGTGATGGCTGGAATAAAATTAATCTCATGTTTTTCACATCTTACAACCTTGTTAAAGGTTCTGAAACGCCTCCTCCCTTCCAGATTTTTTTCTAATTCTTCTTTTTTTTTTTATCATCTTTCTTCTTCCTCCTTCCTTACATTTTTCCCCTTCCTGTTTTTTGCTTGTCTGTCTACTGAACAGCTGGTTGGCCAGCCACCAGTCGCGTTTGGCCGGTCGCACCTGATTGTTATCTAAATAATTAAATATCCCTATTTCATGCCGATTGTATTTCAGCAAATTTTGCCAAGATTTTCTCATGAAATGGCGGGAAGCGGAGATCTGTATTCAGAGAGCGTAGCCTCGTGTCTTCCATTCGCAATTACTAGCAATGGCCAAAATTATGGACTTGTTGCATTTGAGTTAACCAATTCTGATAATCAATTTCTCCTCTACCTTGCCTTTAGAGCATAAAAATTAATTAAAAAATCAGGTACCTCTCTCATTTCTTTAACCTTTAACCAAAATTTCTGGAAATCAGGTGTCGATTACTTAAGATGTTAGAGATGTTGATCGATTTAATTATTCTAACGGCAGATCAATTCGTCAAGGGTTATTTATTGCCGAGAGGTTAGGAAATCGCGTCATTATACATTCAGATTTACATTTTTAACGCAAATGTTCCTAAAGAGATTCTTAGATTTTTGCTTGATTTTTTTAAACGATTTTATAGAATTTTCTAACAGATATTTTTGGCCCATATATGGTACCCTAATATGTCCCAACATTCAGTGTTAGATTGGGGCCTAAGAGTTTTGAGTCATACCCGGGACACCAGGGGTGTCAGAGCTTTGATCAGTGAGATAGCAGGTAAGCTTTTGCAATAGGTTGTGGGTTTTTTTTCAATTGAAACTTTTTTCTATTGAACTTTGGATATTTTTGTTGCCAGTGACCTTGTAATTAAAATACGGTCCTATCGAAAATGAAAGATTTTCAAATGGATTTTTTGACCCATAGATAATACCCTAATATTTCCAAATACTTGGGGTCTAGGAGTTTAGAGTTTGACCCAGGACACAGCAGATGTTGCCAGATAGAGCTTCGATTAGAATAACGTCAGGTAAGCTTGTGAGAAAGGCTTTTTTTAGGATGTTACTATATTGTTTGTTAGTTTTTTTCAACTGAGACATGATCTTCGGATATTTCCTTATAGCCGATGATCTTATGATTAGAACTCAGTTCTATAAAATACGAATAATTTTCTAACCAATATTCATTACCCATGTATGGTACTCGAATAGGTCCAAGCATCTCATGTTAAATTGAGGCCTTGGAGTTTTGAGTTATACCCGGGTCACTAGAGATGATGTCAATTGGAGCTTTGATCACTGAGAAGTTAGGTAAGCTTTTGAAAAAGGCATTTTTCTAGGGTGTCAATATTTTTTTTTTGAAACATTAACTGTGGATATTTTTTATCTCCTGTGACCTAGTGATAAGAGCACCCATTCACAAACATGAAAATTTAGAAAAAAATGCTTAATCTAAAGAAAAATTCCGATGTCTTTTGTGGAACATATTTTTATATATCAAAGTGTCATTCAATTAAGGGAAATTCTTTTTGAAAAAAGTAAATTAATTCTTTTTTTTTTCAGAGTTATTTTCCATGAATACAAACTCTTCATCAACTTCAAAAATATTGAAATTTTTAGTGGATGCTCCTTGCAGTACAAGATAAATTAAAGGGCATTTTAACAACGAAAAAATTAAGCATAAAAAAATTCATTCCTCAAGGCTCACTATGAAGCCTAAAGAGAAATGACTGGAATATACTTGTTAATATCAAACCATGTGTGCTAAAGAATGGCGAATAGTTGTTTCTCGAACAAAAAGAAATGCAATTTAGACGGTCCAGATGGCTTTCAGAAGTACTGGCATGCAAAATAATTTTCCAAAAGAAATTTACTCGACAAGACATAGTGGAGGAGGATCTCATGATCGGGGTGGGGGGATTGCAAAAATTATCTTAATCTCAAAAAAAATATGCATTTCAAGAATAGCGGGAAACCAAGTGAACAGAGATCCGTCATCAATTTTTTGATGGCAGATAAGTGCAAACCGTGTGAAATTTACTGAAAAATGTGTGATGTGTACGGAGAAGTATGCTTTCGGGAAAAAAAAATTCTTTACAATAGGGCTAGACAGGCGTGAAATATAGGGGGGGGGGTAGATTGTTCTGACAGGTCTTAGTGGATCAACCAATCTAGAAGAAGGAAAATTCTGAATTTAAAGCCTGGGTTGTTGGGAGAATCTGGCTCAAAGATTCTCATATTATCCACCCTTTAAAAAAATATGGCTGGCTTTACTCAAACTTTCACTAACAAATTACCTGCGTCGGTAGTGCAACGGTTCCCGTCATTAAACAGATTGTTGGGCCCACATACGTAAAGATCAACGCGAGGGTCCATTCTCTCTGTCTCTGTCTCTGTCTCTCTCTGTCTCTCTCTTTCTATCTCTCTCTCTATATATATATATAAGCCTCAGCACTCGAGCAGGATGCGACACTAGGTCAATTTTTTTATGCGGAGTTTAATAGGTTTGAAATCTGATTTCTTCTTCTCCTTGACTAGTAGCCATACCGAGGCTAAAGAGCTCACTCTGCCCTACTATTTTATCCATAGCTGAAGGGAAGATAATTGAATTCACACCTTTACCGAAGGTATAAGCGCAATGTGAAGTGAAAACACCCTCGTCCAGGATTTGAACACGAGTCACCATGTCCATTTTCAACGAGGTTATATATTACACCACGCCTGCTAATCTATATCTACATCTATATAAAGATATCTTAAATACAATAATGACATCACTAGGAGAGGTTGTCTTCAGTTATAGAATCCCTCTTGCAAAAATTATGGAAGCTCGACAATGATACCAATTCAGTTTTTTTTAGGTCTGCTTTGCAACAAGGTCCAACGCAATTTTTATTGTTTTGTATCGAACTATTTTAGGATCCTTAAAATAATTAGTATCATTAGTATTCAGATGTATTTTTTTCATCCTTATTTATCATTTATTTATCTATCTATTTATTTTTTTGTATCGTAACTCATTCCGATCATAATTTCTATAAAAGCGGGAAAAAGAGCACATGAAAACGAGGATAATGAATAATTTTCCGGTGAGCTTCAAATCTATATCTCCCTTCTGCCGCTGTAATACAATTCATGTTGACGTTGTTTAGTTTGTTAAGGAGCTGATAGGTTTAACAAGACTACTTCGAGGCAGATTTAGATAGATAGATAGATAGATAGATAGATGAATGAATGAACACGCCGATATGGATATCCATTAAAATGTCATTTCAGAATATGAAAGGTTAACTAGCAAGCTAGCTGGATGGATAGAAGATTGAACTCGCCAATATAGATGTCCATTAAAATGTCATTTCAGTATATGAAAGGTTAGCTAGCTGGCTAGCTAGCTAGCTAGATAGATAGATAAATGAACACGTCGATATGGATGTCCTTTAAAATCTCATTTCAGTATATGAAAGGTTAGCTACCTAGCTTGCTAGCTAGATAGATAGATATAAATTGTCAAAGATAAATATTAACGAATGTGCTCTACTAATAGTCTCGATTTTATAAGCATTTATCGACAGCCATGTGTTTGTATTGACACAGGCAAGAACATTACCCAACTACTTATAAAACCAGAACCGCAAAAACACACACACACATACACACATATACACATACGTACACACTCTGACTCACATACGTACACACATGCCCACACATATACATTCACAAACACAGACACACACATGCACACACACGCTCACACACGTACACACATGCATACACGCATACATATACACACATATACAGACGTACGCATACACACACTCACTCTCACACATACGAATATAGAGAAACACATACACACACACACACGCACATACACACAAACACACACACACACGTACACGCATGCAGTCACATACATATACGCATATATACAGACACACAAATACATATACTCATTCACAAACGTACACACATGCACCCAAATATATATATATATATATATATATATATATATATATATATATATATATATATATACAAACGCACACATATACACACTCACTCACATACGTGCACACGTGCACACATGCACACACATACATATACACATATACACACTCACTAATACACATACTCACATGCACATAAACATATATATATACACATATATACAGACACACATACACATACTCACACAACTACATACATAAGTGTACACGTACACATACTCATTCAAATACGTATACACATGCACACACATATATATATACACAAAAACATACACACACATACATACACACACTCATTCACACACCTACACACATGCATATAAATATACATATACACATATATACAGACATACACACACACACACACACACACACTCACACTCGTGAACACATGCACACACACATATACACGTACACACATGCACATACATATAAACACACACACACACACACACACACACACACACATATATATATATATATATATATATATATATATATATCTTGCAGATGGGAAATTTTTTTCTGACTTACCAATGGATATATAAGCCAGGATTGTCACTGTCGAGCAAAATGCCTTAACTAAAACGAGATACACCTGTCTGTATATGCTTCGTTTTATTCGGGGAGAGTATTGGGTTGCGACATATTTTTTTTTTTTTTTTTAGTTGGAGGTAGATGACAGCATCTTCCTCTTGATAGAACATCGATCATGAATCTTTACTCTGACTATTAAAGCACGTATTCACCACACCTTGTATCTCACAAACAAACAAAAAAAATGGGGGGGTAGGAAAAGTAAACGCAATTTAAAAAAAAAGATTCCCTTGCGAAATTGTCTTCTTGCGAGAGAGAGTTTCACGCCCTTTGAAGCTGGTTCCAGCTGCTACCACCAGAGGTAGGGAATTGGGAGCTGATGACGTTATGTCAAAAAATAAGTAAATAAATGAATAAATAAATAAATAAAAAACTTCTCGCCTCATCGGCAAATATTTCGTAATCTCGAATGACCTGCTAAAGTAATAGACTCTTGAAACGTCTACAGAGATATCGTGTACATCTGAATATATATATATATATATATATATATATATATATATATATATATATATATATATATATATATATATATATATATATATATATATATATATATATCAGAGTCAGAAAGTTAGAAAAGAAGGAACGGTAGTGTCACGATAAACAATCTGGTCTTCTGAAATAGCAGTGCGTTCGATCCTCAGTGTCTTCCATGAAAGACACATGGGGCAAATTCTTGCATATTTCATCCTAAAAAAAAGTGTTACAGCTACAATGATCCTCCACGAAAGCACGAAAGTAATGGTTTGCTCACACGACGGAGACACTGACTTCTTTGACATTATTGCTGGATTCTTACAAGGAGATAAACCGGCACCACATCTATTTATAATCGACCAAGATTGTCAATGACAGATGTCAACAGATTTGATGAAAGAAAATGAGATCACTTAAAAAAAAGAAGCAAGAAGCAAAAAATATCAAGCAGTAACCATTTCGGAGACAGGTTACGCAGATGATCTAATGCTTCACACAAATACACACACACTAGGCTGAAACAAACTGTAAGAGACATTAGCCTCAAAGTGTAATACAGATTAATCAGTGATCATGTGACATAAACCAGATGGTACCATCTTTATATTAAATGCCAAGCCTCTAAAACAGTACACCAGTTCACATATCTAGGTTGCAATATCTCACCGACTGAAAACAATGTCAACATACGCTTAGGAAAGGTATGGACTGCTATCGAGAGGTCATCGATCATATGGATATCTGCTCTTTTCGATAAAATAAAACGGGATATTTTAAGCTATGTCCATGTCAGAGTTGCTGCATGGTTGCACCACTTCAAGGCTTAAGAAATGCTTGGACAAAAAGCTGAATGGCAACTGTGCGCTGTTTTGAACTAATCCTTGAAGAAACACCTCACAAAACAGCGGCTGTACGGTTACTTGGCTCATATTTGTCACTGCCTCCCACGTGACAGAACTTGACACAAGGTCAATGACCCGAAGGTCGATTATAGTGGGGGTTTCGGGGAGGGAATGGTCGGGCACGAGCCGAGGCTCGAGCCCTACTGGTCTATGCTGGTCATCTGTCCACTTAGTGCAATGTGGGCCAGATGAGCCTAGCTGGTCTTGGACCCAAATCTGGGTCCAGGCAAGTATGCTTGGTTATAGCTTAAACTGGACAGCAAGGTCTAGAGCTATACATGGGGGTCAAAGGTGTCAAAGTTGCAGCTCTCCCACCCGAAGGTGGCCCAACCGAAACTAGGGGCCTTTCGGCCACAAGTTTGCCATTGAGCATTAACCACCCAGCACGAATGCCAGACAGACCGCTGAACAGTCAGCGAGAATACGGCCACTTGCCTCCTATCTATTAAACTATCCAAGTAAGAAGTAAAAAAACAAACGCGGTACAATTAGAGAAGCAAGGATAAACTTATCCTATTTACCAACCCCTCCGCTCGGGCAGGATATGACACAAGGTCAATTTTTAAGCGGAGTTTGACAGGTTTGAATTCAGAGTTTTTCTTCTCCTAGAGTAGTTGCTTAACAAAGGCTGAAGAACCTAGTCTGTCCTACTATTTACCCATACCTGGAAGGAGAATAATTGGATTCATACCTTTCCCAAGGGTATTAGTGCTATGTGAAATGCAATCAGTCTCGTCCCGGGATTTGAACTCGTGTCACCGTGTCCATTTCCTACGACGATAGCCATTACACCACGGGCACCTCCACAAGGATAAACTTATAAGCGGCATTTGGCAGTGGATAAACACGCCAACGTTTGGTGATCAAGGAAAAACATGCATACACCAGCTCGATACGAATACCGCATGCTCTCGAAGAGACTTGGCCGACAGAGACAGATGATACGAAAGAGTCTAGAGGATTATCCATCATATTTCTCGCCTTATTTCAAATATAAGCGATGTTTAGATTTAAAAACACTATTCTTAGATTTCAATAATGACAAAGTTATCATAAAACGCGAGTTTGTCTTTTGGCAGTTTATTCATACAACAGGAATTAGTTGTTTGTTTGGGTTTTATGGCATATCAACCTTTGTAGGTTATTTAACGTCAAATCCATTTTTATTCTAGTAGTTCTATTTCAAACAATGCTGTTTAGCATGAGTACACAGTTTAATTGTGAAAACATTTCTATTTCAAGCTATTCCGTTTACGCAAGCAGTTCTAATTCAACTAATTCAGTTTAGTATAAGTACTGATTTTGCTTACTCACAGTTAAATGTCAAAACAGTTCTATATGAAACAAATCAGTTTAGTGTAAATACAGTTTCAATGTCAAAAAACAGTTCCATTTGAAATAATTCAGTTTAACATAAGCACGAAGTTTAAATGTAAGCACGTTTTAATTGTCAAGAACATTTCTATTTCAAGCTATTCCCCAAAGCCCCAGCCTTACTGGAACTTCACCATCAGATTGTTTAGTGTCATATACAGGACACTCATTGGGGGGGGTCTTATCCCTCTGCAGAGTTGCAGTCAGTGTATTCTACAGCCCCAGCCGACTGGGCAACAGGAATTAGTGATGGTTTCAAATTCGTCACAGTAATAAATATAAATCTATAACAGCAGTCGAACCTTAAAAGAAAATAATAACATTCACGCAATTTCCTAGGCTCTATCGATGGAACTTAAAATACACTGACTGTATCCCGTGCAACAGTGTTGTATAGCCACATAATACATATATGCTTGCTGAAACATAACGACGCAATGAAGACGAGTGGACACAGGTCTTTAGAAAATATATACCTCTCACTTTATTTAAAAGGGTTCGAAAGGGTTACTAAAGGTTTAACTGTGAGAAGGAGTTGAAGATCGAACCAAACTGCAACAACAGAAAGATCCCATACTTCCAAAAGGAGTGTCCTGGGTAAGACTGCACCAGGTGGTAAAGCTCTTATTCCGGAGTTCTGTGGAGACTTTTATCATAATTACTCCCAGATTCACTCGGACCGGGTATGCTTATATCTTTTAGGTCCCTTCTTTGGATCAAACAGGCCATTTTTAGAATTGATAGTATTAGAAATATTGTGAAAATTATTTGTATTATTAGTTGCTTGAAGCTTTTTTTTTACGAAATGTCATTATAATTAGTTACTCGACGCCATATAATTGCTTGTAAATCATTGGTTTCAGAGAGGAATATTTAACCATATAACTGTGAGGAAAGAGACTGTCATTAAATAGGAAGAGATTCCTTATACCAAATAATTGCGTATAAATTATTTGTACGAGATAGAAATGCGTGATGCGATTGTTGCCATATAAGTGTGCAAACAAATTATTATTTCTTTCAAAGTGAGGCTAACGACTTTTAGAACGAACCACGCATATATATATATATATATATATATATCATTCTCCCTCCAGGTATGGGTAAATAGTACGGCAGACTGGGTTCGTCAGCCTTGGTGAGGCAACTAGTCTAGGAGAAGGAAAACTCTGAATTCAAACATCTTAAACTTCGCTTAAAAATTGACCTTGTGTCATATTCTGCCCGAGCAGCGGGGTTGGTATATATATATATATACATATATATTTGTGTGTGTGTGTGTGTGTGTGTGTGTGTGTGTGTGTGCACGCGCGTGTGTGTGTGTCTGTTGTGAGTGTGTATGCATCCGTGTGAGGATTTTTGCATGTGAAATAAATGTGAATGAGTACATGTGCCAAAAATAGTGCTCAAAGCTACAGCAGCAATGCAAGTATACAACCCAGAAAATATGAACACTAAAAGTCCGTTATATATATATATATATATATATATATATATATATATATATATATATATATATATATATATATAAACCCTAACGTTTAACTTTGTTTTTACATCAAAATAAATCATCTAATTTGAGTTATTCTGTTTTTTCTACTTTCTTCATACTGTCGAATTAAGATCCATATTTACTTCCACACTGCCCTTTTGTAAAAATGAATACCAAATACATTCTTACACATCTATCTGGGATGGCTTCAAAATTATCTATAAATAGAAAAGCCCTCCAGTCTCTGACTATTTCTTCAAAATCAAGAGAACCTTTTCAAACATCTTTCCACGTGCCAAACACGTACTTAATACTTTCAAATTAAGAACACTAAATCTACATTTATGAATCTTTCTACTTTCTTCATACTGACGATTTAGATCCATATTTACCTCCCTCTCTCTCTCTCTCTCTATATATATATATATATATACCATTTTTCTAGTGGGTAGAGTGTTTACCCGGGAAACCCGTTCAGTCCTTGATAGAGTCATAAAAAAGACTCAAATATGGTACTTGATGCCAGTGTTTAACACTCAGCATAATAAGGTATGGATCAAGGGTAAAGTGGAGAAATCCCGGGAACGGAATGGCACCCTCTCTTAAATCTCGATGTAGTAACTATTGAAAAGGAAGCCTTAGAGTCGACCACGACTACGGTCGCCTACTTTAGTTTAACGATCAATTCAGTTGTGTATATCATCCGGGTGGGGAAATTGAAAGATTGATGATCCGATGAACGTCGGATATTAATCCCAAAATTAAGGCCTTTGAATTCTGAAGTAGTTAATTCCCCTTGGGCATTTTAGGGTCAATTAAAGGCACTTGATAGCTACGATAAAAAAATTTCTTTACCTTTATCTTATTTAATTATCTTGTTCCTTATTAAATTAAGAGGAATATCTGGGATCACAACAGCTGAGATAACTAACAGATGTATTAGGAGTAAATGTAAAATATATATGGGGATAGTCATTCGTTCTACGATCGTAGATTGTTTAGAAAATCGCACCTGCGACGAAACCACCGACAAGTACGTAAATTAGGATGGGTTGACCGACAGAGAAACCCCACTCCTGTTTCTTGATGCTTCTAACACCTAATATTTGACCCCCTCTGCTCTCACCAGTGAATTTAAATTATTTTCATTTTTTTTAATTTTTATTTGTTAAATACGAACTGTAACTCTGCATTTGCTGTTCTGCAACTTCGAGAAAAGCATGTAAAAAGTCATCTGACGAGACGGAGAGAATAGTAATATTCTCTGCCGAAATAAATTTATTATGACAACTTAACCAGGTTTGAGTTTCCATCCGATTACACTATATATATATATATATATATATATATATATATATATATATATATATATATATTGTAGAGTTTGTCAGTACGTTATTGCTTAGGCATGTTTTGTTGAACATGATGGAACATATTTTATTTATAGTTTTATGTTGTAGTTTTTACTGTTGTCTTGTTTCTTTTCGCATTTCAGAGTCAAGTTGTAGTAAAATTGTTCTATGTTTTTATCCCAAACGCTTTCGACCATGCTTTGATAGTCTTCAGGGGTTTTCGTTTTTATGGGCTGTCGAGTTTAAGTTTTAATGAGTTGTAGTGGGTTTTTTTTAAATAGATATATTGAGTTTGGACAAATCTAATGGGTTGGAGATATTACCTATGAAAGATATCTAATGTATAAGTGTCTGTATTAAAAGCTATTTTACAGGGTGGAACGATAAAACTGTCGTCCTAAAGAAAACAACACAACAGCTTTATTTTAAAACTTTTATTGAAAAAATCAATTCAGCTAACTTGATTATGTAGTAGAGCTGACATCTAGAGGGTGGAACGATAAAATTGTCGTCCTAAAGAAAACAACACTACAGCTTTATTTTAAAACTTTTATAGAAAAAATCAATTTTGCTAACTTGATTATGTAGTAGAGCTGACATCAATTCAATGTAGCTGCCTTCAGCCTCAATCCCCGCCTCGATACGGATCTGGAACTGGGAGCATTCCTTTTTCATATATGCCGGCGGGAGCTTGGCGAATACTCGGCAGATGGCGGCGATCAGGCTGGCTTTAGTTTTGTAGAAGGTCATGTTGGTGATGTTCTCGACGTATGACCAAACGAAGTAGTCCAGCGGGTTCAGGTCGGGGGAGGAGGGGGGCCAGTGAGAGAAGGGTACAAAGTTGTAGCACTCCTTCTGAAGCCAAGCCTGGTTCTCTTAGGACTTGTGGGCTGGCGCCGAGTCCTGCTGCCACACCCAGGGTCTGCCACCGGCCACCTGATTGCACCAGGGGTTCACCATACTCTCTAGCACATCCAGGTACACTTTGGTGTTGACTTTCAAGCCGACTTCGAAGATGTGAGGTGGCATGATGTGGCCCTCACTTGAAACCACACCAAAGACCATAACCGTAGCCGGAAGCTTTGTTTTCATCAGCCTGGGCACGTCCCTGTTATTCGTGGAAATCCAGATTTGCATTTTGAGGGTGCTGGCAATGGTCCTGTTGTCATAACTTGGATCGGTAGAGAGCATGAATTGTACAGCGGCGCATCTCCGATCTCGCTCGTTGAACATTGTGTCACTTTCAGACATGATAGAAGGCTCCTATCGCTCTTGGGATGCGTACACAACAGGCCAACTAGCAGATGGTCGGCAACAAAAAAAGAAAACCGGTTTTCATCAAACGGAAATGGAATCATGTCTTTCCTCGGGCGACAATTCCACCCTGTATATATATTTTGTTTTTGTTTTCTTTTTATGCACATTATCTCTACGTCTTGTAGTCGTTTTTGTTATTGTTTTTGTAAATAATTGTTACATTATTTTTAAGTATTTTTCTTACGTCAGCAGATGTGAGTTGATTGTTACTATTGTTGTGTTCTTTAATTATGTTTTGTATCATAGCGCTTGTGTCAGAGAGGTGGTATATAAGGCGGCGACCAAAGTATAGTTGAAAGCGCTTGGGGAGATACATGGGATAATTTTTACACCAACTTGACCCTGAAATACAAAAAAAAATCGGGACAACTTGATATACTACAATGAAAAACAATAAATAAAATATGTTCTATCATGTTAAACAAAAAATTCATTAGCAATATATATATATATATATATATATATAAATATATATATTACAATTTATTTTTAAATATACAAGTTTTATATATTATAATTTATTTTTAATTAAGATATGTTCTATCATGTTAAACAAAACATGCCTTAGCGATAAATATATATATATTGTCATCCACAGACAGACTATTTCGTTGTCTAACAACTCTTCATTGTGGCTGGACGCATAGGACACTTGAAGCCGGGCTCGAAACCCGCCCAATTTTACGTTAGACTTAGTATCAGACCGCACGGCCAATAAGCGTACCATATTGGCTAAGGAATTATAAAGTATTATGTAGCAACAGCAGCAGCAGCAACGTTCGTTTGTTTACAATTCTATGAGTAGGTCCACGAAGTGATTTGTATCTTTTAGGATTTATTTATTCATTTTGTTCTTTCATACGAGTATTTTTCCAGCTTGATGCTTTCGTCAGAGAACATGTATGACACAAGGTCTTGTTAATGGGACATTCAGCAAGACTTGAGCTCACCTGTGTCTGCAGTTTGAATGGTTTTCAGTAATATATCGGATTTCCAGTGATCATAATTTGAACGCAATGACCGGATAAAGTATATGAAAAATTTTCTCTTTAATTCGTTTCATGAAAATATCAATATAAAAGAAATTAAATTAGATATGACCCAGGAGATGCATTACATATTTTGATTGCCCTGATGATGGTTTAATGTAAAAACCGTAACGTTTAACGTGGCAAATAATTCGACTATGAATAAATGTCATCCACCGAATATCCTGCTTTTAAGATTTGTATATTTAAATACACACACACACACACACACACACACACACACACACACACACACACACACATATATATATATATATATATATATATATATATATAGATGCACACACACATACATAAATACATATATAGAGAGAGATAGATAGATAGAGAGAGAGAGAGAGAGAGAGAGAGAGAGAGAGTGACGAGAGACGTTCAAAAAGTTGTAAACCTGAAGCAGAAAGAAGAGCCATGGCTAAATATCTTTATTGTGATAACTCACTTCTACTTCTTCTAAAACTAGTTAACCTAATTCAGATGTCAATCTTAATTTTTATGCAAGAAAGCTAGAGATGTGGGGCAAATCTAAAATATGTGTGAGAACTGGAGCTTTTTTTTTTACTACATATGTATATATAAATATATATATATCTGCGCGCGCTTGTGTAAGCGTGTATGTGTGTGTGTTTGTAGATAGGACCCTATTATGTTCTACTTCGCCGGGTCAGAGTGGACATGGGAGCAATGACGATGTAAGGGTGCTCCATATTCCCCAAATCTCCCTTCAGATGGTTTAATGTCATATCCGTTGGTTGAGGGGGGGTCTTACGCATCTACAGAGATGTGTATTCTACAACCCCTACAGATTTAACTAGTGTGTGCATGTGCGTGTGCAGAGATAGATTGATAGATCGATAGGGAACAACGATAGATAGATAAGGAGCATAAATAGATAGATAGATAGATAGATAAGGAACATAGATAGATAGATAGATAGATAGATAAGGAACAGAGATAGATAGATAGATAGATAAGGAACAGAGATAGATAGATAGATAGATAGATAGATAGATAGATAGATAAGGAACAGAGATAGATAGATAGATAGATAGATAGATAGATAAGGAACATAGATAGATAGATAGATAGATAGATAGATAAGGAACATAGATAGATAGATAGATAGATAGATAGATAGATAGATAGATAGATAAGGAACAGAGATAGATAGATAGATAGATAGATAAGGAACATAGATAGATAGATAGATAGATATGTGTGTTAGAGTGTGAGAGAAAAGGCGATTGGGTAAGTAGAGTACGAATGAGATCAACATTATTCCAACGTTGTTAACATCAATATCTTTAGTAAATATTCATGTTTCAAATGACGCCAACTGTTCTTTAGATGTCTGTTTGGTGGCAAGACAGTTGTGCATTTGCCACCAGCACCATACGTTGATGTTGGAGACCAGGTAAAAAAAAATGTAACGAGATATTTAACGATGATTTACAAGACAAGCGAGAAAGCCTCTCTCAACTTAGTAGAATGGCGAAACGCATTATTTTCTTTCATCTCATTTTTGATGCTTGTTTCTCCCTTGTAAGAGAAATAAATATAATAATGTTAATTTGTCCATTCTCTTTTTTTAGATTCAGCCTTGTCATTTATGTTAACGAGCACAACCCGTGGAAATTCCACGGTGTGTTTCATACACTAACTCCAGTCGGTAAGTGCACCATACAAAATGTTCAAAAACGAAAATCGCAGGTCATATATTTTCTGAACGGATATTATTAGGAATTGTTTATCCTAAAATACAGCATTAAAAAACTTTAACTTAAAATATGGATATATATGTCAGTAAGTAAAGTTGATGACCATAGTCGAGGGCGAACTGAAGGCTCCCTTTTCAAAAGCTACTATACCAAGGTGTAAGGAGACGCTACTCCATTCCCTGGATTGCTCCTCTTTACCCTTAACACGTACCTTATATTGCTGAGTGTTAAGCAAGGAGGTATCAACTACCATTTTTAAAGTCTTTGGTATGACGCGACCAGGGATTGAACCCAGGTTTTCCGGACCATTGTCGAACACTATACCTACTAAGCCAATAATACATAGCTGGGGTAAAATAACTAGCCTCTTATGTATACTCATCCACAAACAGACTGTTTCGTAGTATTACAACTCTTTACGGTTGCTCGACACGTGACATACTTCAAGTCTGGATTGAAAGACGGCTGACTTTATGTCAGTGGGATATCTTATCCCTGATATCATCAACCCCAGCGAAAGATAAGGGATTTTTCTAAGAATATATTCATACGTACGCCATCGGCTACCGGAGTGCTCGATAGGATTATTTGGCAAAATTATAATTATATATATATATATATATATAAGAGGTTTATTTGCCAAGATTATATATATATATATATATATATATATATATACACGAGGTTTATTTGCCAAGATTATATATATATATATATATATATGTAAATACACAAGGTTTATTTGCCAAGATTATATATATATATATATATATATATATAGCCTTTTGCAGTTATGGTTGGATTGATTGATTCTAACGATATGTCAAACCAAATAGGGTTATTTCATGCCAAGAGGTTAGGGAAGCATGCTCATTGTACTTCATATGGTCTTTTTTGTGCATCCCTTGACCACCTATCCGCACAAGATATAGATGCCGTCTAGGAACACTGATATATTTATTTACCAACCTATCGCCAAGAACAGGATGAGACACGTGATCAATTCTTTTTTAAGCAGAGTTTAACGGGTTTGAACTCCGAGTATTCCTTCTATTTGACTGGTTACCATACCAAAGTAAAACAGGCTATTTATCTATAGAATGAGGCAGGATAATTGGGTTCATGTCTTTTCTTAAGTGAATGCTATGTGAAATGCAAACGACTTCGTCCAGGATTTGAATTCTGGTCATCATAACGTTACAATACGTGCGCTTCCTTTCTGGTATAGTTGTTTCTGGAAACTTTTTTAAAATTCAGTCCTACTTTTGAAGCAGATCTATTTGTTTCATACATGGTAACTCAGGAGGTACTACCGCTACGGGTCAGGTTGTATCTGCTTGTTGTGACACTAAAGAGTTCATTCCCGCCCCCCATCCCACAAGATTTCCTGAATCCTTAACATCTAATGCAGTCAAGTGTCAAAATCAGGAAAACCGTTTAAGTGTGGGGATGTCATCTTAGACCGCTAAGTCTCGCTGATGAAACGATTTAATTTCGGTAGAATTTAGTAATAAATAATATCTAATAATATCTGTTTTTGCAGTATGACGTAACAGAAGCAAAATACTGGTATCTTTGGTTAAGAAAAGATTTTTTTTTTAATAAAAGAAATGTGTAAGCGTTTACTCATTTATGAGTAATATTGTATCGGTAAATTTATTTTTTGTCTGTAATTATCAACCCGTATTTATGAGAGATACTAATAATATATATTCAAATTTGTTATTCAACAGAATAAAAAAAAATGATTCAATTCGTCTAATAAACAAACTACCAAAAATAAAATTTTAAGCATTTAAATCTTCCTGATAAACAATATTTTTTCGTAAATGAAATTTCCCTTTTACTTGCCCGGATTTTATTGAATGAATACCTTATAATATCGGTTTTAATTACACAAAGTTCCACGGGAAATTAAAAAAACATCTGATATCTTTAGTTTAGAAGAAAATGAACAGTTTGTCTTGTTTTTCAAAATGGTGTGTGCGATATATATCTCTCAAATACTAACTGTACGGGCCCTGTCGGTGGGGCTCTCAAAGTACTGACTGCTTCCTCTGGAGAGTTGTAAGACCTTCCAAATGAGACCCCTTGGGTATAACGGTGTTGATAATCCAGTTCAGAAGGTCTGAGAAATGTAAGTAAAGTAAAGTTAGCGACCATAGTCGAGGGTGACCCGAAGGCTCCCTTTTCGATAGCTACTACACCAAGGTGTAGGGGAGGGCGCTACTCCATTCCCTGGATTGCTCCACTTTACCCTTGAACCGTACCTTATAATGCTGAGTGTTAAGCAAGGTGGTATCAAGTTCCATTTTTAAAGTCTTTGGTATGACTCGACCTGGGATTGAACCTAGGTCTCCCGGGCCATTGGCGAACACTCTAACCGCTGGGCCAATAGTACTTATTAGTATCTCATTTATATACCGAACAGATCTATCCTCGTGGCTTAATGTTTAACACTCTGGACTAGAGAATCGTAATAAGCGAGATCGACCTCCCGTCACGCTATTACGTTTAATTTCGGACAAATAACGTTGGAAAAGGTATGCACCCCCTTATCCACCCGGCTATGCGTTGAATAGTACTACTACTGTTCTTGTAGATGATTGGATTTGGCATTAATAACCCAAGAAGGTTGATATGCCATTAAACAGTAAAGCAAAAACAAAATTTATTTTATTAATTATCGCTGCAAGTGAAGTAATTCTATTTAGAATAATTACTTGAAGCGATAATGATTTTGTAAGAAATTTTATTAGTTACTTGAAACCATATAAATGTGTGAAAAGAAATTATTTTTAGACAGGAAAAGGAGAAGTCCCTTTTGCGTAGTGGTTACAATACATAACTACAATATTGTACTAGGCGTGTTCGAACGTTCATTTTCCGTCACAAACGCCCGAGAAAGGCATAAACTCCCTTGTTCCCCAAACTATCAGTGAGGTAAATACTACTACTGTTCTACAACGATGGTCCATGGCATTAAATAACCCACGAAGGTTTATATGCAATTAAAGCACACAAGAATGCTGTGAGCAATATTGAACAAGTCCTGGTGGCAACACCCCACAAGGCACCAACTATACGGCCACCTGCCTCCCATCACGAAAACTATCCAAGTTAGACGAACCAGACATGCAGGACACTGCTGGAGAAGCAGGGACGAGCTCATAAGTGATGTACTCCTATGGACCCCCACATATGGCCGGGCAAAAGCAGGACGACCAGCTCGAACATACATTCAGCAGCTATTTGAGGATATCGAATGTAGCCCTGAAGACCTGCCAGAGGCAATGAACTATAGGGAAAAGTGGCGAGAGAGGGTCAGGGATATCCGTGCTAGCGGGACGACATGATGATGAAAGCACACAAAAAACAGACTTATAGAGGAATGTAATATAATGGCCGAGGGATTTCGTTTTATATATCTTGCCTTTGGGTTTAGTTAGGCTGAGAACCTTTTGGCTCAGCACATGGGTTAGTTAGGTGCAAACTTGAGCACAGGTGTTGACGCGCACGCGGGGAGGATGTGTCATTCACAGATGTCAAAATAAAAATCCCCAATAGAAAGGTTGACCAGTGGATGTGAATGACGTCATGCACTGGAAGCGCGCAGGAGGATTTTGGGGATTTTGAAAAGTCAGTTAGTTGGGAGAAGACGGTTGGCTTTCGCTTGCTAGCCGAAGCCAGGCCAGTGGCCTTGTGGCGGGTGCCACACGTGTTGGGGTGCAGACGGAAAAGCCAGAATAGAAAGAATGTGTATCTCTCTCGTTATGTCGAAGAACCTTTAAACTCAAAGGTAATAAAAAGTTTCGTACCTGAACTAAGAAGTCGTAAGTGTTTTTCGTGTTTCAAGATTCCTATGTTCTATGTATATATGTTATGAACATTATATGTACGCTTCGCGTAGCCATATCATAGCTATGTAACAGGAATAGTTGCTTAAGATCATTATCTTCTAAAAATTATTAGCATTTTTATTGTTTGTTTGTTATTCCTTATTGAGCGTCTTCATTTTTGCCCTCTTCTCATATCATTAAAGAAAAAACGATCTTTACACGGAACTTATACACTTTTTCTTGTAAGAAATTTCGCCATAACCTGCTCCCCCTATTTGGTGTAATAGACAGTCTCCAGAAATGCTTATAAAATTAGCTAGCTTAATTCTTTTTTGCGTTTAGTTGTATTAAGTTGGGCGCGCTCCTGGCGAGTGCCCCGGGGCCTGTTCTGGACTTCGGTCCGGAGCGTGGCCCTGGAAAAGGAACAATGGCAGACTTGGGGCCTTTAATTAGGCACCTAGTTTCGACTAGGCTACCTTCGGGTGGGCGAGCTGCATTTTTGTCTCCTTTGTCCCCCATGCACGGCACTAGACCAAGCGTCTAGTTTAAGCCGTTAACTGACATACGTGCCCGGACCCACATTTGGGTTCGTGAAACTGCTTGCCTCATCAGGCTCACATTGCACTAAGTGAGCCGATGAGCAGCACAGACAAGCAGGGTTCGAGTCTCGGCTCGTTCTCGACCTTCCCCTCCCCTTTATCCCCACTTTAATCGGCCTTCGGGCTTTTGACCTTGTGTCAAGTCGTGTCTGGTGGGAGGCAGCGACAAATACTGGGCACCTCTGGCAGTGTAACGGTTAGCAAGCTAGACTAGCAAACCTACACGAGTGAGTTCGAGTCTCATTGGGTGCCCCATTCATTCGGCCTTGTGCCACGTCGAAGCAAAGAACTTCATAAATTACTCAGTTGTATTAAGTTAAATAAAGCTTTCCTAAGTTTATTCGCCTCGGGTTATTCATTACACAATTAATAAGTAAGTTGGCCAAACGTAGTCGAGGGTGACCCGAAGGTGCACTTTTCATTTGGTGTAGGGAAGGGCGCTACTCCTTTCCCTAAATTGCTGTACTTACTCTTGATTCGCAGTTTATAATGCAGAGTGTTATGTAAGGAAACATCAAGTACAATATTTTTAATCTTTGGTATGACTTGATCAGGAATTGAACCCGAGTTTCCCGAACGATTAGTCAACACTCTAACTATTATACTAATCTATATTCATTTTAAGTAATTCAAACGGTACTTCCCGAAAATACCGACTTGAATTCTTCTTATTATTTTTTCTAAAAACATGCAATTTAATCTTAATTCTTTTTATATTATTACTCTTTTTGATCTGAATAGGCAATTTGTTCCAAAAATATATTTCTCTATTAGCAAAAAAAAAAAAAAAATACAAATCGCAGTTGGTTAGTAGACATAGTTTTTGAAATTTGTCTTGACAGTAAGTTTCTAGTTCGCGGAGAAATACTGCAAAAAATGTCTACCATAATTACCAATTCTATTAATTATTTTCAAAGTTTAAATTAGATCACCTCATAGGCTTCTTTCGAGCAGAGTAGTTAATCCCAACGTCTTCACTCCCCACTCTAACTGTAATCTTTTTTCTACTTTTTTAAAAAAATTTTTGCCTCTCTTCTTTGCGTACCGTCTTATTTCAGTATTACACTCTGATTTTCATGTCTCCTCACTGGAGCCAAGACCAAAATAAAACATTCTATATGAAGTCATTTGAGGGATTTGCAGATTTTAAAATAACACCCGCCTCCTTTTATATCAAATTTCGAACCATCCATTCAATAATTCCATTCGCTATTGATACAATAGATCAAATATGCTTATTAACTTTTAACGTAGGAGGAGCCCATGGTGTAATGGTTATCGTCGTAGGAAATGGACACGGCGACACGAGTTCAAATCCTGGACGAGACTGATTGCATTTCACATAGCACTAATACCCTTGGGAAAGGTATGAATCTAATCATTCTTCCTCCAGCTCTACTAGGGTAGACTAGGTCCTTCGGCCTTGGTGAGGCAACTAGTCTAGGAGAAGGAAAACTCCGCTTAAAAATTGACCTTGTGTCATATCCTGCCTGAGCGGAGGGGTTGGTAAAGATGATTAACTTTTAACGTACCATCAAAGGCAACACTACATCGTATTCCCTGTTTACAATCTATTTCCTTGCTGCTGAATTTAAATTTAACTTGAAACCATAACACCTTGTGCAAATTATTTGTATTAGAAAGGAATACTTGAAACCACAAAAGTGTGCCCAAATTATTTGTATTAGATAGGGATACTTTAAACTATAAAACCTTGTGCAAATTATTTGCTTTTAAAACTGTAAAACTGTGTCCAAATAATTTGTATTAGATAGGGATACTTTAAACTATAAAACCTTGTGCGCATTATTAGTATTAGAAAGGAATACTTTAAACCACAAAAGTGTGCCCAAATTATTTATGTAAGATAGGGATATTTTAAACTATAAAATTTTATGCAAATTATTTGTATTTAAAACAAATACTTGAAACAGTAAAACTGTGTCCAAATAATTTGCATTAGATAGGGATACTTTAAACTATAAAACCTTGAGCACATTATTTGCATTCGAAAGGAATACTTGAAAGCACAAAAGTGTGCCCAAATTATTTATATTAGATAGGAATACTTTAAACTATAAAACCTTGTGAACATTATTTGTTTAAGAAAGGAATACTTGAAAACACAAAAGTGTGCCCAAATTATTTGTATTAGATAGGTATATTCTAAACTATAAAACCTTGTGAATTTTTTTTGTATTTAAAACAAATACTAGAAACTGTAAAACTGTGTTCAAATAATTTGTATTACATAGGAGTACATTAAACTATAAAACCATGTGCACATTATTTGTATTAGAAAGGAATACTTGAAACCACAAAAGTCTGCCCAAGTTATTTATATCAAATAGGGATACTTTAAACTATGAAACTTTGTGCACATTATTTGTATTAGAAAGGAATACTTGAAACCACAAAGGTATACCCAAATTATTTGTATTAGGTAGGTATATTCTAAACTATAAAACCTTGTGAATTTTTTTTGTATTTAAAACAAATACTAGAAACTGTAAAACTGTGTTCAAATAATTTGTATTAAATAGGGATACTTTAAACTATAAAACCTTGTGAACATTATTTGTATTAGAAAGGAATACTTGGAATCAAAAAACTGTGCGAAAATTATTTGTATTAGATAGGAATACTTGAAACTTAAAAACCTTGTACAAATTATTTGTATTTAAAACAAGTACTTGAAACTGTAAAACTGTGTCCAAATAATTTGTATTAGATAGGGATACTTTAAACGATAAAACCTTGTGAAAATTATTTGTATTAGATTGGAATACTTGAAACTATTAAGCTGCATGCAAGTTATTTGTATGAGATCGCAATACCTGAAACCATAAAACTGCGTCCGAATTATTTGTATTAGAAAGGAATACTTGGAGCGAGAAAACCATGTAAAAATTATCTGTATTAAATAGGAATATATGAAACCATAAAACTATGCGCAAATTATTTGTATGAAATAGGAATACTTTAATTAAATTGTATTAGATAAGAATACTTTATATAACTGTGCAAAGAAATTATTAAAAACTAATAAAAACTGCGATTTAAAAAAAAAAAACGTACCAGAGATCATTGAAAATAAAGTTATGACAAACATTTTAAAATGAATCAAGTTTTGGCATGAAATAAACTGTCAAGATTTGATACGCCTTTAAACAAATAATAATCATTAGTTTAAAAATGTTTAAAATGAAATGTTGAAAATATAAATGACTCTAATTGTAATCAAATTTAATCAAATTTTTATCAAAACTTAAACAAATTAATTAAATTTCAACATCAAATAACCAAGAAGGAATTGACATGACATTAAAAACTAAATAAAAAAAATAATCAAATTTTGGCATTACATTACCCAGAAGGAGTTGATATGGCATAAATCAAATAAACCAAATATCGGCATCAGATAACCCTTAAGGAGATTTGGTTTGGGTTCTTTGTTTAATGGCATATCAAGCTTTGTAGGTTATTTAATGCCAAAGCTATCGTTTGAGAAGAACAGTAGTGGTACTATTTAACCCATAGCTGTGAGGATAAGGGGGTTCATACCTTTCCCAGGGGTATTTGTCCGAAAGTGAACATAATAGCACGACTGGAATTCAAACTCGCTTACTATAACGTAATGGGATTTCAGTTCATGCCTTTGAGTTTAGTTAGGCTGAGAACCTTTCGGCTCAGCACATGGGTTAGTTAGGTGCAACATTGAGGCAGGTGTTAACACGGGCGCTCGCGGGAGGATGTCACAATAGTCCGAGACGAAAGAAGATGACAGGGTGCGGGTGACGTCACGCACCGGAAGCGCGCGGAGGTTTGTGTGAGAATCTGAAGAAAATTAGAGAGTTGAGTACTAGACGCCAAACGAAGACGATCGACTTTTGGAGCACGCAGACGCGAGGCGAACTTGTGCCCTCTGGGAGCCGCTCGAGACGGGGGCCAAATGAATAAGACAGCATAGAAAATTGTGTCTCTCCTCTTTATGTCGAAACCTTTAACTCAAAGTTAATAAAAAGGTTTCGTACCTGAACAAGAAGTCGTTACGTGTTTTCGAATTTCGAGATCCCAATGTTCTGTATATGTTCTATCGTTATCAACATTCGATGTCCATTTCACCCATTTCGCACATGGCCATATTCGTGTATATGGCTATGTAATATTACTTGGATTTCGCAGTCCATCACTTTAAGCATTACATCCCCTCTTAGAGAGTTGATGTGCCATTAAACAAACACACGAAACGAAGACAAATCAAATCATAAACGAAACCAATAAACCAAACAAATTTATAAAACTTTGATATAAAATATGCCATAAGGAGTTGATATGCCGTTAAATAAAAAAAACAAGCTCGTAAAAAAAGATGGCCGAATGAATAAAAAAGTAAGAAAAAAACGGGTAGAGAAAAAATATTCTTAAAGAAAATGCTCGGATTAATTACCTAAAATCAGTTTTTTTTTTCTTTCTTATCACCTGTAGTTTAGGTATCTATGTACCAGTGAATCAGACTTAGCAATGCTTGCTCCAGGCCTTGTGCCTACCTGTAAATTTACAGGAAATAAAAGACTTAGCAATGCTTGTAATCCATTAACATTCCATCTTGAGCGAAGCCGATGATCTGGGCGAAAAATCCGACTTCAATCAAATCCTCTACTGCGCTTCTAAATTCCTAAAACGATAACCTATAAAAAATACTTCTGTCTTCCGGGAAATTACTTTATTCTATAAGGGAATTTTAGCAGTATTTACACAAACGAAACTCTCACGAGGATGTGCCGTTGTTTTATTAATATAAAAGAACGTTTGCATATAGTCCGCCTTCAGTGTCAATTAAGCACAGTCTTTTGTCTGTTCATAGTGGTCTTTGCTTGAGACAGAAGGAAAACTAAAATTTCAGACTGCCATGCCAAAATTGTAATTACATTGATCCAATGCTGATGAAAATATTAATTGTTGAGATTTTATGTGTCAGTTAGTGAATAAAATTGTTTGTTCTCAGTGCCCTATTTTTTAATTTGACCTACACATATTGCAGTTCATGGCGCATTACTTCTTGCTTTGCACGTCAACGCAAAGTTACACAAACAGGTTAAAGCACAGGATATATGTAAGTTTTGATTAGTTGGCTGTTTGGGTTTTAGGGCATATCAACCTTCGTAGGTTATTTAATGCCAAATCCATTTTATACAAATAATCAGTTCTATTTCAAACAATTCAGTTTAGCATGAGCACGCAGTTTAATTGTCAAAAACATTTCTATTTCAAGCTATTCAGTTGACTCAATCAGTTATAATTCAGCTAATTCAGTTTAGTATATGTATAGATTTTGTTAAATGTCAAAACAGTTCTATATCAAACAATTCAGTTTAGCGTAAGTACAGTTTCAATGTTAAAAACAGCTCCATTTCAAATTATTCAGTTTAGCATAAGTATGCTGTTTCAATTTAAGTACACAGTTTAATTGTGAAAAACATTTCTATTTCAAGCTATTTAGTTTAGTCAAACAGTTCTAATTCCATCGATTTAGACCAACACAAGTATGCAGTTTAGTTCTATTTGACCCATAGATAGGACACTATCAGGTGTTACCACTCCGGGGCGAGTGGACCTGGTGAGCAATGGCAATGACGAGTTGCGCCGCATTCCCCAAAGCCCCAACATCACTGGAAGATCAAAATCAGATTGTTTAGAGTCATATACAGGACGCTCTTTGGGAAGGTCTTACCGGTCTGCTGAGGTGCAATTGTTGTATTCTGCATGGAACGTCAAAATGTTCTTGAAATTCTAAAAGTTTCATTAGTCTTAAATATTGGAGTCCTCACTTCGCAAAAGCGAAGCATATGAATGAAAAGATAGATAGACGGAAAGATAGATATGAGCATGATATCATCATCATGTCGTGCCGCTAGCACAGATATCCCTGACCTTCTCTCGCCACTTCTCACTATCATTCATCGCTTCTGGCAGGTCTTCAGGGCTACATCTAGTATCCTCACATAGCTGCTGTATATATCTTCGAGCTAGTCGTCCTGCTTTTACTTGACCATATGCGGGGGTCCATAGGAGTACGTCACTGATGAGTTCGTCCTTGCCTCTCCAGCAGTGTCCTGCATATCTGGTTCATCTAGCTTGGATAGTTTTCGTGATGGGAGGATGGTGGCCGTATAGTTGGTGCCTTGTTGGGTGTTGCTGCCAGGACTTGTTCAATATTGCTCTCAACATTCTTGTGTAATTGCCGTCTAGCTTCTTCTTCTTCAGCCGTTTAGTTAGCGTCTATGCAGTGCATCCATATAGCAGTAACGATACGACCGCTACCTGGAAGAAACTGCGTTTCATTTTATCGGTCAGGTCTGATTTCCATATGATCGAGAGCCTATCGATAGCTGTCCGTGCTTTCGTTAGTCGTGTGTGTGTGTGTGTGTGTGTGTAAAAATTGTTAACAAGGTAATCAAAGTGGAAGGAGAGATTAATGAATTTGAATCTTGCTAGTCAATTGGACAGAATGAAAGTAAATAAAGGATTGCAATCCGACAATATATATATATATATATATATGCTAACCAAATGCAAGGAGAAAAAGGTACTTGGGAACTACACAAGAAATCTAGGAGCTATTTCAAGCAGATCCTTTAAGCAACAGTTCACACAATAACAGCTGTACGACAACCTAACTCCTATCTCTAAAACCGTCTAAGCAAGACGAACAAAGGGAGCGAGACACAACTTGAGAAGCAAGGACGAACTCGTAAATAATGGTTTTCTATATACCTCTACACATAGATACCCTAACGTGGCCGATCAGCAAGAACTTAATGACATTTGGTCTGTGCGGACACGGGAAGCAATTTGGAAGACATGTCGGGAGCGAAGGAGGATAGGGACGGATGGAGAAATGGAATCAGGGAAATACATGCTGTTAGCACTAATTGGCTCAATGTATATATATATATATATATATATAGGACTCTATCATGTGCTATCACTCCTGTCCAGAGTGAACCTTGGAGCGATACCAATGAATGGGTGCTCCGTCGTCCCTAAAGCTCAAGCATTACTGGAACCATATTGTTTAGTGTCATACCAGGACACTCGTTGGGAGGAGGTGTCTTACCTTCTGCAGAGATACAATCGGTGTATTCTACAGCCCCATCCAACTGGGCAACTTATTTATTGAATGACACTCGTATATATATATATATATATATATATATATATATATACGATGAAAAATAAAATGGAACAGTGGATGTACTGAAAACACAAACAATGGATTAATTTCAGAATATTTCGATCTTATTTATCAAAAGAACTTTTACAACTGAGAAAATAAATGTTTTTCTAAAGTATAGCATCACCCCAGCATGTATCTCACGATTTCCCCTTTCGCTTCTCTTTAATTCCTTACTCTCAAGACCTCCTCCTTCTTTTGATATATATATACTTGAAAAACCTTCGACTAACAAACCAACACGAATGAGTTCGAGTCTCATTGGGTGCCCCATTCATATGGCGTTATGCTGCATATGTACTTTAACGAAAGCAGCAAGCTGGAAATATACACGTATGTAAGAAATTATAGAATAATTCTTTAAAAAGTACAGATCTCTGAGTGGACCGATTCATTTTGAAATATTTACTTTTTTCTCTCTTTGGACCAACAACAAAAAAAAAAAGAAAAAAATACGGATAGATAGATAGATAGATAGATAGACTGGAAACTTAGATAGATAGATAGATAGATAGATAGATAGATAGATAGATAGACTGGAAACTTAGATAGATAGATAGATTGCAAGAGAGAGAGAGAGAGAGAGAGAGAGAAATAGATTGGTTGTTAAGTATTGATTAAATCATAAGATAGATAGATAGATAGATAAATAGATAGAATGAACATTTAAAAGAAGAAAACGAATGAATGACATCTTCAATGAAATAGATATCTAAATAAGCTAAAAAAAACAATAGAATTATCATCATTGATGGAAAAGATGATAAGGACAGCGTTGATAAAATAACAACAACGGCACGAAGCAAATAAGAAAAGTCAACTCTTAAAGAAAAAAAAAATTATCATAGTATTAATACAAATTTCACAAGAGAAAATAACTCCCGAGAGGCGACACTTTTATCACAAAGATAAATTTCCCGAATCATTCTTTATTTCTCTGTTTATACATATATATATATATATATATATGTGTGTGTGTATATATATATATATATATATATATCATATGTCGACGGATTTCTGTCTATCTCTGATTAGAGAGAGATATAGATCGGGTGTTCTGAAGAAACAGAACCGTAAACACACCAGCCAGTTAATAGAAACGAGAAGAAAGAAGACCATCCCAAAATGTTTTAAACTAAGGTGTTTCCTTTACTTAACATAAGCGATACTGTTGATCAAAGTCTTACTAAGCTCTAGGTTTTCATATAGTGAGCTTCCTTTTTGACCCCGACGCCATCTTGCTCATTAAACGCCATTTTAACTCAACACCTCGGAAGTTCAGCGTCTTTATTCACTCTCAACGATGTTTTATCCCTGGACGATTCGGATGCACTGGAGTGTCAAAAATATATGGATTTCCTTGGGTGCAATATATATATATATATATATATATATATATATGCGCACGAACGCGCGTGTGTGTGTGTGTGTGTGTATACAATAATAGAGCGTTTAGGATTTCCTTCTTTCAAACATTCATTTGTCTCATTTGAAAAAAAAAATTTGAATGAGATATATCATCACATACTATTAGCGTCGGAAAGTAAACTTGACACCAAGCCGAAACACTTCTGCATAGTTTGGAACGAGCAGCAGCAAGCATAGGCCTCCATGTTAATGCACACAAAACGGAATATATGTGCTATAACCAAACGGGGGACATCTCCACTCTAAAAGGAACCCCTCTTAAACTAGTAGACAAATTCACGTACCTAGGAAGCAGCGTCGAATCAACCGAAAAGGACATCGAAACGAGGTTAACGAAAGCATGGACAGCTATCAATAGGCTATCGACTATATGGAAATCAGACCTAACCGATAAAATGAAACGCAGTTTCTTCCAGGCAGCGGTCACATCGATACTGCTATATGGATGCACTACATGGACGCTAACAAAACGGCTGGAGAAGAAACTAGATGGCAATTACACAAGAATGCTGCGTGCAATCCTGAACAAGTCCTGGCAGCAACACCCCACAAGACACCAACTGTACGGCCACCTGCCCCCTATCACGAAAACTATTCAAGTTAGGCGAACCAGACATGCAGGACATTGCTGGAGAAGCAGAGATGAACTCATAAGAGATGTACTCTTATGGATCCCCACACACGGCCGCGCAAAAGCAGGACGACCAGCACGAACGTACATTCAGCAGCTATGTGAGGATACAGGTTGTTGTCCTGAAGACCTGCCTAGGGCGATGAACGATAGGGAGGAGTGGCGAGAGAGGGTCAGGGATATCCGTGCTGCCAGCACGATATGATGATGATGATGATATATATATATATATATATATATGTGTGTGTGTGTGTGTGTGTGTGTGTCTGTCTGTCTGTGTGTATTAATATGTGATATATCTCATTCGAAAATCATTGTGCCGTTTAATTTTTTTCATAAAGAATAACATTTTTAGGGTGAAAATTAAAAATTTTCCAGCGTGGCCAAATACTTTTGACTGGCAATGTAAATGTATACGTAAGTGATATATATATATATATATATATATATATGTGTGTGTGTGTGTGTGTGTGTGTGTGTGTGTGTGTGAGTTCGTCTGTATTTTTGTGCACTTGCGTGTGTGTGTGTGTGTGCAAAAAATTGCACGTATCATTTTTTTTCTTGAGAATTAATATATTTTAAAATGTTTTTTACATGTATATAAACAGATGTATAAATTTATACCCTTCAGACACTCACTTATTTATACATATATATATGTGTGTGTGTGTGTGTGTGATGGTGTGTGTTTGATGGTGTGTTTATATACGTACGTATGTATGTGTATGCGAAGTGCATGTGTATGTATGAACGTATGCATATAATTTATGAACAAATCATTTTTACTAATTGCTATTCCGTTTTTTTTCTTTCTTTCTGTAAATTTGTTTACACAAAAGAAAGAAATAGATTCATTTTTTCTTTTTCCATTTTTTCATTTTCTGTCGTTCTTTCTTTCTTTCTTTCTTTCTTTCTTTCTTTCTTTCATTCGTTCTTTCTTTCTTTTTTTCACCAACTTTCTTTCTTTCTTTCACTCGCTTTCTTTCTTTAATTTCTTTCTTATTTTTTCACACTCTTTCTTTCTTTCTTTTTTCTTTCCTTCTTTCTTTCTTTCTTTTTCGTTCTCTTTCTTTTTTCTTTCTTTCTTTCTTTCTTTTACTCGCCTTCTTTGGTTCTTTCTTTTTTTTCTTTCGTTTTTCTTTCTTTCTTTCAATCTCCTTCTTTCTTTCTTTCACTCTCCTTCTTTCTTTCTTTCTTTCTTTCTTTCATTCGCTTTCTTTCTTTCACTCGCTTTCTTTCTTTCTGTCTTTCTTTCTGTCTTTCTTTCTTTCTTTTACTCGCCTTCTTTCGTTCTTTCTTTTATTTATTTATTTTTTCTTACTTTCTTTACTTACTCCTTTCTTTCTTTCTTTCTTTCTTTCTTTCTTTCAACCGTTTTCTTTCTTTCTTTTTTCTTTCTTCTTTCTTTCTTTCTTTCTTCGCTTTCTTTCTTTCTTTCACTCACTTTCTTTCTTTTTTCTTTCTTTTTCTTTCTTTCTTTCTTTCTTTCTTTCACTCGCTTTCTTTCTTTCTTTTTTCTTTCTTTCTTTTACTCACCTTTTTTCGTTCTTTTTTTCTTTCTTTCTTTTTTCTTTCTTTTACTCGCCTCCTTTCTTTTCTTCTGTCTTTGTTTCTTTCTTTCACCCGCTTACTTTCTTTTTTTTACTCGTTTTTGTTTCTTTTTTCTTTTCAGCATTTTAGTTTTATGTATTTCGTTCCTGATCGTTGCACAGAATTGTCAGTAGAATCAGCTTCCTGATTTTCCTTGGGAATATTCGGTTTACGCTGTATTTCTCTTTAAAATTACTTTTTTTTTCACCTACTGATATAATTTTCTATGGATTTTAATCTATACGTATAAATTGACTAAAGACGTAACGTATCGTAAATCTGTCTTCGTGTCTACATAAGTTTCATGTTCTATATATATATACTTTTTTTTTTCATACGCGATACTGATAACGACCATGATTATCTGAGATAAACGAAGGCCCTTTTAGTTAAGTATGAAACAGATATTTTCCAAAATCAACTAAGTCTGGCATAAGGTTGTATTCGTCAACGCCATAGGAAGGATCGAATATCTGCAAAATCTAAAATACACCAGGAGTTTATAGGCTCAGTTAAAATTAACGTAAAATTTGACTTTTGAAAGTTTTTACTTCTTTGTTATGAGGCATATCAAATTTCAAGGGTTATTTAATGCCAAAGTCATAAAAGAACAGCATTTATATAATTTAATTAAAAACTGGGCTGATAAGGGGTTTTATGCCTTTTTCAGAGGTATTTTCCGACAATGAACGTAACTAGAATTCGAACTCACGTACTTTAAGGCCACACTCCAACGCTTTATCTATTACACAACAAGTTCTTCCAGGCAATAAACTTGGTTCCTTTTTTAATGGCATATCAACCTTTGTTTTTAATTTAATACCAAAGTCAACGTCCAATATCTGGAGAGATAATGGGCTTCAATATATTTCCTAAGGGTATTAGCCCGAAAGTGAACGAAAGACGTTCCTGGAATTCGAACTCGCTTACTACTATTAAAAAAGACCAGTACGTTAACCACTAAGTATATAAAGTACAAGTAAAGTTAGCGACCGTAGTCGAGTGTGACTAGAAGGATCTCTTTTCAATAGCTACAAAACCGAGGCCGCTACTCCTTTCTCTGGATTACTCCACTTTACCCTTGATCTGTACCATATGATACTGAGTGTTAAGCAAGGCAGCATCAAGTACCATTTTTTGAGACTTTGGTATGGCGTTGGCGAACACTCTACTCAATAGGCCGATGGGTAATATTTATATTCACATATATTTATCAGCTTTCTATAGATCTCTCTCTCTCTCTCACTCTCTCTCATTTCTTTCTCTCTCTTTCTTTGACAATCTCTTTTTTCTTTTTCTCCCTTTCTCTCTCTCTCTCTTTCTCTTCCACACTCACTCTCTCTCTCTCTATATATATATATATATATATATTATGTTCATTCCAATTTATGTACATCTAAATTTAAAAAAGGGAAAGAAGTTAAGATGACGGATACTGTCTGTTGAAGAAATCTATTTTCACGGCTGCAGAAAATATAAATATAAATTTGTTCATTATATATATATATATATATATATATATATATGTATAATTTGAAAAATATCGAAACCTAGTTCAGTTTTTTTTTTTTTTTTTTACATTTTGTTTGAAAGTGAGGAAAATGTTTATTCGTTGTCATGGACGCATCTGTTACGCTTCTTGTAGGAATTCCCAAAAATACCTTTGATATTTCTATATTCACAAATTATGTTGTATAGCCGTGATACAACCATACGTATACATATATATGCGGAAACATAATCAACAATAATGACGAACGAACACACTTCTTTAGAAAAATATACCTCTCACACTTTATTCTTGAAAAGGTTGTGAAAGGGTTATGTGTGAGAGGTGAGTTGGAGACGGAACAGACTGCAACATATTGACCCCAAGTTCCTCTGACTATAGCAGCACTTCTTTCTCATTCTGCCGGGCTGCTCAACCGGGGTTCACTGAGAACCGCAAGCCCTCTGTCTGGTGCTGGTTCTCACTGCCTCGAACTCCAACTCCAACTGATTCCAACTAACTGACTCCAACTAACTCAAGCCGTCTGTGACACCAGGTTATATAATTGTTTGACATCCACCTGCTTCTTGTGTGCGTCGCAATCGCGCCAAATTCAACCCATCCACAGGTCAAGGTGATACCCTGATATCTTCAATCGGATGCACCTGTTATTTAGACTGGTGCATCTCTTAATTGACAGCTCGGTCGAGGGCCAATATGTTACAATTATAACATGTATTTACCAAAGGGATCAAGTCCCCTGGCATAGTGGCAAACGTATTGGAATGTAACATCAGAGAAATTGAGTTCAAAATCCGCTTCCATTCACTTTCGGCTTAATACCCAAGAGAAAGCCACGAAGCCCCTTTTCCTCAGCTAAGGATTAAATCATACCATTACTGTTATTCTACGAGGGTGGAGTTGGCATTAAATAATCCAGAAAGGTTAATTTGCTTTTAGAAGCAAAAAAAAAAAAAAAAAAAAAAAAAAAACAGCACACATCTACTTTTGAATTCAGGGTTTAGTTCTTCTGGATTAGTTGAAATTCCAAAGCTAAAGAGTCTTTCTCTTGGTGATTGCTATATATATATATATATATATATAAACATATATATATATGTGTGTGTCTTTCTGTGGATGACAATATATTTGCTCCCCCATCGCACTCTGGCGAAGGAATCTACGGCTGCTGCTCGCATAACGCAAATCTCTTCGAACAAATTGAGCACTCTGGTATCCGGCAAGGTATAAAATGTAAACAAATGAACGCTGCTGCTGCTGCTAAATATATCTTATAATTCCCTAGCTGACGTGGTACGCTTGTTGACCGAGCGGTCTGATACTATGTGTAACGTAAAGTTGGGCGGGTTTCAATCATAGCTTCAAGCGTCCTTCGTGTCTAGCCATACTGAAGAGTTGTGATACAACGAAACAGTCTGTCTGTGGATGACAATATATATATATATATATATATATAGTCTGATCATCTACAAGACCGGTTCTCTCACCCAGTTTGTTTTTTTGGGTTTGGTTTCGTCATATAGCATATCCACCATTGTAGGTTACCTAATGCCAAATCCATTTTTATGCATATAAACAGTTCTATTTCAAACAATTCAGTTTAGCATAAAATCACAGATTAGTTCTATTTGACGCATAGGTAAGACCCTATCAGGTGGTATCGCCTCTGGCGTGAGTGGATCTGGGAGTGATACCACTAAAGGGGTACCCTGCATTCCCCAAGGCTCCAGCATTACTTGAGCCTCACCATCAGATTTTTTTGTCTCATATGCATGACACTCGTTGGGGTAGTGTTAAATTTCTGGAGAGATGCTGTAGGTGTATTCCAACCGAGTTAATCTGTTGAGGTAGGGGGTGCTAGAAACTCTGCAGAATGAAAAAACCTGTCAAAGTGCAGAGGAGAATTTTGCTCAACGATCATCAAGCACATAATTTTTTAGACTGTTGGACGCCTTTCATTCTTTGTCAATTTTTCTGATAGGGTTAATGGACAACTCTGATATAAGACCTGAAGTTGCCGTGATAACTGGTTATCTTGCTTCGGCTTCTCATTGGATAATAATCATGAAAGCTTACAGAGTGGTATTCGTGTTGTACAAGCGTTGACCACTTTTATACTATGATGTACAAATGTTCTGAATGATACTTCATCTACCAACCTTTCTTTCGAAAAGTCCCCGTAGTAAAGGCGGTGTGGAGGCGTATGCAGATTTGACCAGCCCGAAGCATGCAGTTACTTATGAACACATGGACGGTAGGAGTCTTATCCTGACACGGTTATGGTGTCCTCCGGTGATAAGAACTGATCCCTGTGGAGACCCTTGTGTTTGAGACTCTCTATTTATTTGAGCACTGCTCATCCGGGCGGAGAAATGCTGATGGTGAAGGTGTGAGATTATGAGAAATATCAGTGATCTGTCAAGATTATGCAGTGGTCATATATAAATATGGATAAACGTGTGTTCTACCATTTACACTAACCTGGAGTTAGAAGAGGAAGATTTATGCTTTTCGCATAGCCATTGATATATATATATATATATATATATATATATATCTGTGTGTGTGTGTGTGTGTGTGTGTGTGTAGTTGGGCAGCAGTATTTCATTTACGCATGTTGGATTAAATAATAAAGACACATATTGTCCATATAATTTTTTTAAGATCCTTTTAAGTTTCCTGATAAGTGTCTTGGTTTCAGGTCAGTCGTAACCTATTAATTTAGTGTGCAATTATAGGGGTGTTTTGAACCAGAATTTTTCGAAATTTAAGATGTGAGGCTTTGGAGCTAGAATCATTAAGGTGTATATTATGTGCTTCAGTATTTAGGTTCTTGATTTTTTTCTTTATTGTATTTAATTTGTCTTTTTAGAAGACCACAGCGATACTTCTGGGTGTCAGTATCGTGGTAAGCAGCAGGATCTAATATTCTAAAACATGTGTAGTTGAATAGCAATCATTCATTTAAGCATGTTTTGAAAGATTTAGGTTTTTTATAACATAACAAAATTACGTAAACGCAGAGTTGTATAAAACTGAGATGCTGAGGAATTTAGAAAAACAGAACGCTATCAACGGAAATAAAATACTATAAAGAAATATAGAATATTTAAAAACTCTTTAAAAACACTCTTTATACGTGCAAGCAACTGGCCTATGAAAGGTCTCAAAGCGCCTTGAACAAATTTGGTAAATTCATCCACAAATTCCAACCTGAAACCAAGACAGTTATCAGGAAACTTGAAAGGATCTTAATAAAATTATATAGACAAAATTTGTCTTCGTTATTTAATCAAATATGCCTATATAAATATATATATATATATATAACAGTTGTTTAAATTTAACGTCTTATCAACCTTTGTAAGTTACGAGGATCATTAAATAAGTTTCCAGACTTTTTCGTATCGGCACCTTTATTGAGAATAAACACATAAAACTCTAGCCTGCTTCCAAGTAATCTCCTCCAGCTGCAATGCACTTGTACTGTTCCAACAACTTCTGGAAGGTCCCTTGGAAGTCCTCTTGTGTGAGCGTGTCAATGACGTTCGCTACAGCTGCTTTCATCTCCTCAATTGTCTCATAACGACAGCCTCTGAGCTTAGGGAAGAAGCAAAAATCACAGGGAGCAAGGTCTGGACTATAGGGAGGGTGGGGAACTGTCTTGATGCCCATCTTGGTCAAATAGTCTTTATCAAGGATAGAGATGGGGACTGGTGTATTGTCCTGGTGGAAATGCCACTGACCTGATTTGAAGAGTGCTGGCCTCTTCTGACGGAATCTCTTCGTGAACTCCCTTAAAACCTCAATATAGTAACCCTCTCCCTAACCCTAACCCGTTGGCCAACCAACTCCGGTGTATTGACTTCCTTACCCCTCCCACACCTCTCATCCTCCCTCACAGACTTCCTGCCTTCCTTGAATCTCTTATGCCACTCAAAAACTAATCTTCCATTCATGCAAGATACTCCAAAAGCAGTCTGACGCATTCCATACGTTTCTGTGGCATTTTTTTTCAAGTTTAAAACAGATTTTTATTGTATATCATTCTTCTAAAGTGTCCTCACGTCCAGATTGCATTTTTGAAAATCACCAGCTGTGACAATCATGCTTTAGTAGGGTGTATTCCAATTGCTGCTGTAGCTGTTCATTTGAACCTGAAATCATAAAAATTGGTCAGTCATCACATAAGATGTATAGCAATAACATAGTGATTTTCAAGAGTCTACGACAATTTTAAATGCCTGTACAAAAAGGTCTGGAAACTTATTGAGGGCACAATGTATTTAATGCCAAACCCTGTTTGGATAGATATGATTTTAGGGAATAGTTTGTAGTTAACAATATTTTAAAACAAGCCAGATCTCATTTGTTTGCACACAGTTAAAAGGTTCCGATTAATATTAGGTAATACTAATTATTCAATTTAACATCAGACATTTATTTGCACACAATTAAATGGTTTCAAGTATAGAAAAGAATTAAATATTTCTATTTGACTCATAACAGGGACTCTAACTGGTACCACTATACTGAGTCTGAGTGGATCTGTGAGTAATATTAATGAAGTGATACTCCACATTCTCCAAAGCTCCAGGCCAGGAGTCTCACTATCAGATTAAGTTTGGAGTCATTACAGGACACTCATTTGAAGGGGATTTTACCACTCTGCAGAGATGCAGTCGGTGTATTCCACGGCCCTAGTTGACTGGCCTGAATATATATATATATATATATATATATATACGTGTGTGTGTGTGTGTGTGTGTGTGTGTGAGTGTGTATGTGTGTGTGTGTGTGTTAGTACGGCATATACATAGAAACAACTTTACTAAATGACGGTCAGTTTTACATCGATACGATCATCAGACCACGTCCTAACTCTTCTAGTTTAGATAAAGAGGTTTTGAGCACACTTTTTTTTTACAAATATAATAAACTATATATATAGGGTGCGAAAGCAAAATATGGAATAATATTTAAAACATTTTTCTTTTAAGTCTGATGAGTCTAATTTTTGAAAAAAAACCCCTGATAAATCATTATTATCTCTGTTTTAAAGCACCTTTTTTCAGCCCAATATGACTGAGCCAAAAAAAGAAACGACAAATAATATATGATTTGCTTACCGCTGAAACCAAGCCAACTTTTCTCGTCTTTTTTTTCCTGAACAAGAGCTTTTTAAGAATAAATGGGGAGCGGGTAGAGGATTAAAGGAAAAACGAAAAGAAAGCTTTTTAACTGTTCTCGCTATGGTGAATAAGAAGGGCCCAACAAGGTCAGTGAAAAAGTACACTAATGAATTGAAGGTCCATTAGAAAACTGTGAAGATAGCAATTAAACACGATTCAAATCCTGACTTTAACCTCCCAGATTACGCTATATACGGGGTTTAGAAAACGAAACAAACGCAACTTCCCATCCAAATATTGGTTCGCTTAAGATTGCTATTGAGGAGGAATGGAATAAAATGTCTGAAGAATTTATTTGGAGGGCACGTAAATTATTTCAAAGCCATATTGATACAATAATTAAATAGGTGGCCATACTGAGTAAATTTAATATCTTCTCATTTTATTGCTTATGTTTTTAAATCAAAATTGATCTTGTTTTATAATAGAGTGATTTATTATTATACTAGATTATTCCTAATTTTATTTCCGCACCCTTTGCATATATATATATATATATTGAGAGAGAGAGAGAGAGAGAGAGAGAGAGAGAGAGAGAGAGAGAGAGAGAGCACAGTTTTGCCCATTAGATGTGTTCCGTATGAACGAATCTGTGGGAATAATCAGTCCGAGATCACCTATTTAATATGTTCCGGTTGACGGAGAAAAAATTGACCCTTATCGTTATACAATGCAAGGTCTTCTTTTGATCGGGGCCCCTGTCATACATATGAAAAAAAAAATGAAAAAAAAAAAAAAAAGACCTTGTTATCATGCTCCACTGGCTTCACAAGTGCTGAATATACATAGACATAGTAAGAATGCAAACGCACCTATCTTTTAAACAAGCTACTTCGAAGATATAAACAATTCGAAAAATACGAGCAGGCTCCGAAAGTAATGCCTTGCATTTATTTCAGGGTTCAGTTTCATTGTTTAATGACATATCAACCTTCGTAATTTATTTAATAACAAAGCTATTCTTGTAGAAAGAGAGTAGTCGTACCAGCTATGGGTTAAATAACCCATAGCTGGAAGGATAATATTTTGCTTCAGCGCACCGTACATATATATATATATATATATATATATATATATAGTTTGCTATATTTCTAAAGAAAGTGTGCTCAGAACCTGTTTATCTAAATTAGGACCTTTTAATAGGGAATTAGTTCGAAAGAGTTCGTAATAGCGTAACTGGAGCCTGACCTTGCTTACTTTGAGGCCACAGTTCAACACTTTTTGCCATTATATCACGGAAAGCATCCAGCCCCATTCATTTCAATGGAACATACAACTGATCGAGGAAGAGCAATATCACAACTGGATAGAGCAAATTTTCAGCTATAAACTTCAGCTAATACTACTATTACTACTACTGTTATCAAAGTAATTTTTCTTTAGTTAGTTTGTTGGTTTTACGGCATGTCAACCAAGGGTGGGTTATTTTATGCCAAAGTAAAGCTTTTTTATTTTACCTTCAGTTGTTGAGTCATTTTAAGGCATCCCAACACTTGTTGGGTTATTTTCAAACAAAGGTATTATTCTTTTCAAATTTTATAGTTTCCAGTAACAATTCTTATTTTACTGTGATCATTTTATGCAGATGTATTTCTGTATTTTTCAACTAATTAGCATACTATTTTTTAATTTTAAAATTCAAAACATAATTAGCTTTAGATTTTAGAATTAAAAAATTAGAGCTTCATATTGATAGGTTCAGTCCCAACCGCACGCGATAGTATATATATATATATATATAATTTTTTCAAGATGCCAATATGGAGTTCCCTGACTCTCTGTTTCTGTCTGTCTGTCTGACTGTTTTTATCTATCCCTATATTTCTTCGCTCTTGGTAGGTCTTCTACAGTGCATCTGGTGGCTGCCCTGAGCTGATGTGAGTAAATCTTTGCTGGTCGGTTAACACTGGCCGGTCCATATTCACGAGTCCAAAAGGTTAGGTTCCTTTTTGGGACACAAAAGTCGACCTCGGCCACTGGCAGTTTTAATTGTGAACATGTTTGTAACATTTGCAGTAGCGTCTGCTTGTCTAAATGCTGCATATTGACCTTTGACAGAGCCGTCAGGTTCTAGATGTGTAAACAGGAAGACAACAATGCGTGGGTGTAAGCAGCTTATGTGGATTGACAGCCGAAGGCGGGTCATATGGATTGATTACGCAATCTCGGAGTAAAGCAGTCACGTCAGACCCTGAGTCACAGAGTCGACGGTCACCCGTGACTAGAAGTGGAGAGCAGTGGCTCCAGCGCATCCCGGCCGAGAAGCAGAAGTGTCAAGTGGGACCCTGAATATGGGAGCACAACGTGGTTCAGAAGAAAGGGTCAACAAAACGGCTCTCCGTCTGTCATTAGTCACCCGATCCCTGTCTTTCTCTTTCTCTCTGACACTCTTACAGTTAACTCCAGACCCTAAAAAAGTGAGAGCTATATTTTTGTAATGAAGGGTCATGCCTCATCTTGTATTATCTAACTAATTTGCATACAATTTTTTAAAAATCTTATAATTAAAAAAAAATAATTAGTTTTAGATTTTAAATGAAAGAATTATAACTTCACATTGATAGGTTCAACCCCCAACACACAATATTATACATGTAAATATATAGTAAGTA
>CAUZXS010003795.1:52500-90000 GCA_963585895.1 Sepioteuthis lessoniana | reverse complement strand
TTCTTCTTCTTCTTCTTCTGTTTTTATCTTTCTTCTTCTTCTTCTTCTGTTTTTATCTTTCTTCTTATTCTTATTCTTATTCTTCTTCTTCTTCTTCTTCTTCTTCTTCTTCTTCTGTTTTTATCTTTCTTCTTCTTCTTCTTCTTCTTCTTCTGTTTTTATCTTTCTTCTTCTTCTTCTTCTTCTTCTTCTGTTTTTATCTTTCTTCTTCTTCTTCTTCTGTTTTTATCTTTCTTCTTATTATTCTTCTATTTCTTCTTCTTCTTCTTCTTCTTCTTCTGTTTTTATCTTTCTTCTTCTTCTTCTTCTTCTTCTTCTTCGGTTTTTATCTTTCTTCTTCTTCTTCTTCTGTTTTTATCTTTCTTCTTCTTCTTCTTCTTCTGTTTTTATCTTTCTTCTTCTTCTTCTTCTTCTTCTTCTGTTTTTATCTTTCTTCTTCTTCTTCTTCTGTTTTTATCTTTCTTCTTCTTCTTCTTCTGTTTTCATCTTTCTTCTTCTTCTTCTTCTGTTTTTATCTTTCTTCTTCTTCTTCTTCTTCTTCTTCTTTCTTCTTCTTCTTCTTCTTCTTCTGTTTTTATCTTTCTTCTTCTTCTTCTTCTTCTTCTTCTTCTGTTTTTATCTTTCTTCTTCTTCTTCTTCTTCTGTTTTTATCTTTCTTCTTCTTCTTCTTCTGTTTTTATCTTTCTTCTTATTCTTCTTCTTCTTCTTCTTCTTCTTCTTCTGTTTTTATCTTTCTTCTTCTTCTTCTTCTTCTTCTTCTTCTGTTTTTATCTTTCTTCTTCTTCTTCTTCTTCTTCTTCTGTTTTTATCTTTCTTCTTATTCTTCTATTTCTTCTTCTTCTTCTTCTTCTTCTTCTGTTTTTATCTTTCTTCTTCTTATTCTTCTTCTTCTTCTGTTTTTATCTTTCTTCTTCTTCTTCTTCTTCTGTTTTTATCTTTCTTCTTCTTCTTCTTCTTCTTCTTCTGTTTTTATCTTTCTTCTTCTTCTTCTTCTTCTTCTGTAGTTTTTCCTTTGCGCTTACCTATTTCACTCTTTCTATTATTTTATTTCAGTATTCCATTATTATTCCGGTTGATTTTTCTAATATTTCCTCAACTTCTTTTTTTATGTTTCACGTTCATAAATCTCTTCCTTCTTTCTGCTTTTTTTCATTTTCTTTTTTCTTTTTTTTCTCTCTCTCTCTCTCTCTCCATTCACATTGCAAATCAATCGGACAGATTTTAGTTCGCCTTTGTACACAGGTAAAACTCTTCGCCACACACGACGATTCTTTTGTGTTGGAAACCATTTTCAACTCTTCGGTTCACCCCTCTTACCACACCCCCATCATTTCCTTGCCTCACAATTTTTTTTTTCCTTTCTTGTTTATGAGCAAATGAGTAGAAAGCCAAAATGCAAGCCAGATAATAAAAAATAAAAAAATAATAATAATCGAATGTAGTAAACTAGCTAAGAAAGAGTATAAGACTAGACACAACTGGATGGGTAAATTAATTCAATGGGAATTGTGCAAGAAATTTAAATTTCACCATTCGAACAAATGGTCTATGCACAACCCAGAATCTCTCCAGGACAATGATACGCAAAAACTGCCCCGGGATTTTGAGATACAAATGAATCACCTAATCTCGACTAGACGACCAGACTCAGTGATAGTCAACAAAAAAAGTGAACTTACCGAGTTGTGGACTTTGCTATCCCGGCTGGCCCCAGAGTAAAACCAAAAGAAAGCAAGAAGAGGGATTAAACAGGTAAATGAAAAAAACTGTGGAACATGAAAGTGACGGTGATACCAATTGTAATCGGTGCGCTCGGTACAGGATTGGTACAAGGACTGGAGGACTTGGAAATAAGAGGACGAATAGAGACTATCCAAACTACAGAATACTTGGAGGAGTCCTGTGGACTTGACTTGCTATCACTCAAACTCTGGTGAGAAACAATCAGCTAACGCTGGTGTGAAAAACTCTCAATAATAATAATAATAATAATGATAAAAACTAGTAAATGATACACCATTCAGCTCTTTCGTTTTTGTTCGGCCCCATTGTTCGGCCCCATGTTACGTGATAGTCCGGAAAATTTCTTTCGTTGTGGGATGCAATAGCAGGATTACAGACGAGTGTTGTATTTTGACCTTCGACCCGGCCAAACACGCCATTCCAAAGTGATACACCGGAAGGAAGTGACACATTCCAGTGGCCAGTAATCGAAAGAAATCGCGTAGGCGGATTTGGCTGACGAAATGGGACAAGGTAAAAGCCCATGATACACTCATAAACTGATGCACCGGAAGAGAATGACCTCTGAACTGCATGACAGTTATTTCCGCTTGACGACTATCAAACATGCCATTCCAAAGATTGAGTGAGCGTGGAACTATTATATAACTCGGTCAAGACAGGAAGTCAGACAGTTGGAGATCAGACGCGTTAGAGACGAGATGTGGAAGGGAAAGCCACGCCCGGCCAAAGGGGCCATCGGGAACTCCGATGGAGTTGGAGATCAGATGAGTTAGAGACAAGATGTGGTAGAGCAAGCCAGCACTCAGCAGAGAGCTGGGCCCCCGGGCCACCGGTTGAGCATCAGGAGAACGAGAAAGACACAACGCCGATGGCCATAAGAGTGGGAGTCAATATATTACAGTCTTCGTTCAGTCTCCAACTGCCTGTCACAGTAAAACCCTTTCGAACCTTTCAAATAAATTGAGAGGTATATTTTTTAAAGAAGTCTTCGCTCGTCTGTTATTCATTGCGTCAGTATGTATTCAGCATATATATGTATATGTGTATTTAAGCATATTTATTATGTGAGTATACAACACGAGAACAAATTGGGCACTCAAGTAAAAAAGCAAAGAAATACAGAGAAGAAATGAGTGATATATCAGATTCAACATTTCAGGGTTTTTTTTTAATTTACACGTCTCTATAGAAACACTAAAGTAAAAGTACGATCACCAGATGGAGACACAGAATACTTCGACATTGTAGCAGGAGTACTACAAGGGGACACGCTGGCTCCGTATCTCTTTATCATTTGTCTAGACTACGTACTTAGAACCTCGATTGACAAAATCAAAGAGAATGGCTTCGAACTGACGAAGAAAAGAAGCAGAAGATACCCCGCAACAACAATTACCGACGCCGACTACGCCGATGACATAGCGATACTGGCAAATACACCTGACCAAGCCGAAACACTTCTGCATAGTTTGGAACGAGCAGCAGCAAGCATAGGCCTCCATGTTAATGCACACAAAACGGAATATATGTGCTATAACCAAACGGGGGACATCTCCACTCTAAAAGGAACCCCTCTTAAACTAGTAGACAAATTCACGTACCTAGGAAGCAGCGTCGAATCAACCGAAAAGGACATCGAAACGAGGTTAACGAAAGCATGGACAGCTATCAATAGGCTATCGACTATATGGAAATCAGACCTAACCGATAAAATGAAACGCAGTTTCTTCCAGGCAGCGGTCACATCGATACTGCTATATGGATGCACTACATGGACGCTAACAAAACGGCTGGAGAAGAAACTAGATGGCAATTACACAAGAATGCTGCGTGCAATCCTGAACAAGTCCTGGCAGCAACACCCCACAAGACACCAACTGTACGGCCACCTGCCCCCTATCACGAAAACTATTCAAGTTAGGCGAACCAGACATGCAGGAAATTGCTGGAGAAGCAGAGATGAACTCATAAGAGATGTACTCTTATGGATCCCCACACATGGCCGCGCAAAAGCAGGACGACCAGCACGAACGTACATTCAGCAGCTATGTGAGGATACAGGTTGTTGTCCTGAAGACCTGCCTAGGGCGATGAACGATAGGGAGGAGTGGCGAGAGAGGGTCAGGGATATCCGTGCTGCCAGCACGATATGATGATGATGATAATGATAATACATTTACCAATGAACCGTGGGAGTTTGTGTGTAATAAGAGTGATTGTTCGAATATTATTGGTTAGAATTCTTGACTGCATCTGTTGTTCACTTACAACGTCACGTCGAAACGGGCAAATGGGAAGGCACTAACATGTCTTTAAATTTATATAAGTAAATGAACAGAGACGAAGAAATTAGGAAAGAAAGAAAGAAGAAAAAAATAAGGAAAAGCATAGAATGAAATAAATAAAGGAAAACAGACGAAGGAAAACATAACGAAAGAAAGAAAGAATGAAATAAAAATGAAGGGAAAGGAAAGTAAGGATGAAAGAGTAGAGAATATATATATATATATATATATATATATATATATATATATATATATATATATATATATATTGATGTCCTCAGAAAAGGGCATAAAATAAATAAGACAAACACGTGTTAAGAGAGAAGAATAAAGATTATATATTACAGTAAAACAAGTAATACAATGTAGCTTTTGCGACCTACTCTTTGAGTGAATTACAGTCTAATGTTATATCTTTATTGGAAGAGTCCATTTGGTATCGAAAAAAGGGATGTTACCACAACACTAACAAAAGGCTACTGAATGAGAAATAAGCGAAATAGCGTTTGTAAAGAAAAATGAAATATTTATAACATTAACAAAATACAATACTCGCCAGCAGCGTGAAGAAGGTACCCACTGCCAGTGGTGACTACTTAGTCAGCAAGAATAGCCACCCTCACAATAGTGTTGAATGTATTTATAAGGAATGGGACATACCCATTAGTGTTCACCGATAGAGTTTATAACAACTATTATAATTAATATATGGCTGTGACAACATTTCTCTCTGGCTTTTCGGTTAAAAAAAGGATATTGGTGATTGGATATACACTAAAATTTTTGATCCAGGTTGATAACTAATGAAGCTTTTCTGTGAGATCCTACATATGATTGCAACAAAGTTGACCGACCAGCGAAAAACATAGTCATCAATTCTGTGCACGCACTGGGAACTATTTAGAGGAATTGTCAAAAGTGAAGGCCGATAAGGACAGGTAGCAAGAGAGAGTCAAAGGAATCTGTGCAGGTGGAACGTCTTAATAACGATGATAAAAGATACAATTAATTATTTATTAATTAATTACTTTCTCTACTTTACTTTTGATGACCATATTGCAACTATTCAACAAATTCTTCAATACCAAATCTGTCAGCTTAGTCAGCTGGGGCTGTAGAATAGACTGGCTGTATCTTTGCTGGGGGTAAGACTTGCCCAAAGAGAGTCCTGTGACCCAGTCAGCTAGGGTTGTAGAATAGAGTGACTGTATCTTTGCAGAGGGATAAAATTCCCCAAACGAGAGTCCTGTGGCCCAGTCAGTCAGGGCTGTAGAATAGACGGACTGTATCTTTGCTGGGGGCAAGACTTGCCCAAGGAGAGTCTTGTGGCCCAGTCAGCGATAGCTGTAGAATAGACTGACAGCATCTTTGCAGAGGGGTAAGACTCACCCAACGAGAGCCCTGTGGCTCAGTCAGATAGGGATGAAGAATCGACTGACAGTATCTTTGCAAAAGGGTAAGACTCCCCCAACGAAAGTCCTGTGGCCCAGTCAGCTGGGGGTGTAGAATACTCTGAATCTCTGCAGAGGGATAAGACACTCCCAATGTGTTTCCTAGATATGAAACTTAACAATCTGATGACGAGGCTCCAGCAATGTTGGAGATTTCATATTTACCAACCCCTCCGCTCGGGCAGGATATGACCCAAGGTTCATTTCTTAAGCGGAGTTCAACAGGTTTGAATTCAGAGTTTTCCTTCTCCTAGACTAGTTGCCTCACCAAGGCTGAAGAATCCAGTCCGCCCAACTATTTACCCATAGCTGGAGGGAGAATAATTGGATTCATACCTTTCCCAAGGGTATTAGTGCTATGTGAAATGCAATCACTCCAGGTCCTAAGACGATAACTATTACACCACGGGCACCTATATATAATAGAATAATTCTTATTAGCTAGCAAAACTTGAAACCATTTAAATGTTAGAAAAAAAAGACCTCCGACACGTTTAAAAATATTATCAAAAATATTGTTTAATAGAGAACATGATTTCACTAAAAACTACGAGGTGCATACAATAAGTTTCCACACTTTTTTCGTATGGACACTTTCATTGATAGTACACACATGAAACTCAAGTGCCTTTCAAAGTAATCTCCTCCAGTACCAATGCACTTGTTGTACCGTTCCAACAACTTCTGAAAGGCCCCATGGAAGTCCTATTGTGTGAGCGTGTCAATGACCTTCGTCACAGCCTTTTTCATCTCCTCAATTCTCTCATAACGACAGCGTCTAAGCTTAGGGAATAAGCAAAAGTCACAGGGACAAAGTTCTGGACTATAGAGAGGCTGAGGAACTGTCTTGATGCCCATCTTGGTCAAATAGTTTGTGACAATGATGGAGTTGGGGTCTGGTATATTGTCCTGGTGAAAATGAAGAGTGCTAGCCTCTTCCGACTAAATCTCTTTCTGAACTCACTTAAAACCGCAACATAGTAACTCTAACCCTAAATCTTTGGCCAATCAACTGTGGTGTATTGACATCCTTACTCCTCCCACACCTCTCATCATCCCTCACAGACTCCCTGGCTTCCTTGAATCTCTTATGCCACTCAAAAACTGATGCTCGATTAATGCAACATAGTCGACAAGCAGTCTGAAACATTCCATACATTTCTGTGGCATTTTTTCCAAGTTTAAAACAGAATTTTATTGCATATCGTTCTTCTAAAGTGTCCGATTGCATTTTTGAAATTCATCAGCTGTGAAAATCAGGCTTCAGTAGGATGTATTCCTATTCCTGCTGTAACCGTTCATTTGAACCTGAAATCTTAAAAATTGGTCAGTCATCTCAAGACGCATAGCACTAACATACTGAATTTTCAAGAATCTACGACAATTTTAAATGCCCATACGAAAAAAGTCTGAAAACTTATCGTATCCACTTCATAAAATCGAGTATAATGAATATAAAACTTTGGAGGCTTTCGACCCACTCTTCTTCAAAGCAAATCATTGGTAAAATGAAAAGACCGAGGTCTTGAAATAAGATATTCACAGGAAACAAAGAAAAAATTAATTATACTCCAGATGAATTAGTAAATCCTCGAACATTTTTAAGCTATGTTTGAGCTTGTCCTTTGTGTATTAATCACAACAGCTTTCAAGATGTTTACTTGGTGCTTAGTTTCAGTCCTGTGCTGAAGAGAAAACTTTTTAGTTGTCTTTGCATGTATTTGTATTCAAGATTTGCTCAGCAATGGTAGACTCATGCAGCTGTGAATGATAAAATTGTTACATATCTACGGACAGAACTCGGAACGATTAGGACGAACCTCTCCTCAAATCTTTGAATTATTTTACCTACCGAGTCAACGTCGTGCCGACACTTGAAGCGCTAAATAACAAAGCTTTTTTGGATGGTAGACAAAATATGTGTATGAATGGTGGAAAACGCACGTCTTATTGTAATGATATCCGTCAGTCGAAGGACCTAATTTTCATGTTATTAAAACCGTGTTCCCTATTTGACAATTCATTTTACAATGATGTTACACAAGAAATTTATATATATATATATATATATATATATATATGCAACAATTTATTTTACGATAGTGTAACAAAGAAATGCATATATATATATATATATATATATATATATATATATATATATATATATATATATATATATATTACAATTTATTTTACGATAGTGCAACAAAGAAAGTTCTATTTCAAGCAACTCAGTTTAGCATAAATACACTGTTTAGTTCTATCAGACCTTATCTGCAATCCCCAAAGATCCTGCATTGCTCGAAACTAACCTCCAGATTGTTTAGTGTCATATCAGGGACACTCGTTGGAATGTTACCCTCCTGTAAAGAAAGAGTCAGCGTATTCTGCAGCTCTATGACACTATTCATACCTCAAAAATTTGAAAATAGCATGCATGGTATTTTCACCTAAAACGTCAATAAGATTTCATAGTGTTTGGATGTCAATCTAGTTTCTTTGTTTAATGGCATATCAACACTTTTTAGGTTATTTAATGCCAATGCCATTCCCCTAAAAGAACATTAGTGGTACTATTTAACCCATAGCTGGAAGGATAAGGGGGTTCATACCTTTCCCAAGGGTATTTGCCTGAAAGTGAACGTAATAGCGTGACTGGAGTACAAACTCGCGTACTACGATTCCACAGTCCATCGCTTTAACCATTACACCACGAGGACACCCCCGATGTCAATCTAGGAACAGATTTATATATAAATATATATATAGATGAAAAGCAAACACCCAGTGCACATCATGATCTTTGAGGTGGTCTCAAACAATGGTATACATATTTACCAACCCCTCCGCTCGGGTAGGATATGACACAAGGTCAATTCTTGTGTGGAGTTTAACAGGTTTGAAATCAGAGTTTTCCTTCTTCTAGACTAGTTGCCTAACCAAGGCTGAAGAACCTAGTCTGCCCTACTATTTACCCATAGCTGGAGGGAGAATTATTGGATTCATACCTTTCCCAAGGATATTAGTGCTATGTGAAATGCAATCGGTCTCGTCCAGGTGTCCATTTCCTAACCATTACACCACGGGCACCTCAAGCGATGGTATAGTTAGGCCTCCATACATGTTCCAGCATGTCTTCAGACTCAACAAGGAGGGCTATTTAAATTTCCTGGAGGAGATAGTTCTGCTCTGGATGAATCAAGATAGTGGCTATTGGAAGACCCAATGTCTGACAACAGAACTCTTGTAACACTATGTGGGTGTCCCACCAAGCAGACGATTCCTTTGTCTGTTTTGGCGCGGAACCAGACAAAGGGTTTTTGGACTTGAAATCGCGGCGTGGCCGGAAGAGGTAACGGGACGCGAGAAGAGAGTTGGTTGAGAAATTTGCTGACAAGCAGTTGGCGACGGGACATGGACAGAGGCGGTCGACAGTGGACACCCGAGCAGAGAGGCGAGGCAGCATGAGATAGGGTCCAGCGAAGAAGATCGAGTCAAGATGTCGGCATTCCAGTTGCTTTGTGGAATTTTTGCTAGTAATCCATGGTAGCGTTAGTCCATATATGCTATCAGAAACGTAGTGTTGCATACTCCCTTTTCTGCTCTTGAGTTAACCCCAAGCATATTGTTCGTGTTTGTTCGTTTGTTCTGTTTTCTCCTGTCCCCTCGATCGTATTCTTGTAGTGGCAAGAAATGTGCGTTACCCCCCTCGGAATCACTAGTTGATCACCGGCCGGCCAAGAAGTGACATGGTTAGAAGAGTGATGAACGTATATGGTGGGCCGAGCGGACTAACGTTACACTCTATGTCATTACACAAAGCTGTAAAACTGAGTCTTGACTGTAAAAAAAATTCTCCTACCACATCATCACTAAATTCTGGCCGCGTAACTCCCAAGATATCTGAGTGGGGGGTGTAGAGCAAAAGATTAACTATGCTCCGCCTGACACCAAAAATGAACTGGAGGCAAGGATAACGGCAGTATTTACCAACTTAAAGAAGGAGGGCGTCCCAAAGGTATGCAATAGACTCTGAAGTCGTCGGTAAACTATAGCTGTAGCAAGTGGCGTTTACTTTCACTAAGTTTAATCGATTACTTTTCAAATTATTGTCATACACTGATAAATACATCAGATAACGAGAGATATCAGTGTTATTTTCAAGTTTTCGTAATTTAGACAATTCATCCATCACACACTATATACATATTATAGAGAAATGAAAATAAATTCGATAGTTTGTTATTATAAAAATATGGAAAATTATTAAGCGAATGTATTTGTTTATATATGATGATATAGTAAGTATAACGTTTCGGTTTTCAGATAAACCATCTTCAAGCGATATTAGTAATGTTTCTTCTGAAAATTATTTTCAAATGAAAAAAAAAAAAATTAGAAAATTCTTAAATACCTTTTCCAAAAGAATTATGGCTATGAAAAATGCAAACAGTCTCAAGCTGCCGAGTCCATTTGCTATCATGGCAACATTGCTCCACGAGTTTCTTCGTAAATATATAGCACCCATTTTTGGGAAGTCTTATTGTTTTTCGGAACAGGAAGAAAATATCTTTTGATTGAATCATGATTCCTCGAAAAGTTACCCGGGAATTATCAGCTGATAAGAGCAAAACAAAAATAATTTTGACACATCATAAGAGTATATATATATAAATATGTATATATATATATATATATAGATAGATATACCACACGTAAATGATTATATAAATATATAGACACAGACACAAACACACACACACACCTATATATATATATATATATATATACGTATATATATATTTATACCACACGCACATGTTTATTCATATATATATAAACACACACACACACATATATATGTGTGTGTGTGTGTGTGTGTGTGTGTGTGTGTGTGTGTGTGTGTGTGTGTGTGTGTGTGATGAATATATATATATTTATATATATATATGTTCGTTGGAAATAGACATTGTCATTTTAACCCCTTAACATCATTTTGTTGTTCGGTATCCACAGGGAATCTTCTCAGCTGTTGACAAAATGAAATGTTACATCACAAGTCACAACCCTCCAGAGAATTACTTGCAGAAATGCCTTAGACTCATACCAACGGCCAAGATGATGGATGATATTATGCAAAAACTGACAGTTGCAGAACGAAAACTGAGACGACTGCGATGCGAGATTAGTAAACCAACAACGTCACCAAACGTTGCCCGGGTTTGAACCAGCGTACAGAAATATCTGGTGAATTAACAATACTCAGATCCCATATCAATATACTAACGCAGGTGCGTCCTTCTTGTATGTATGAGATAACGATGGGATACTCTAAACAGTTCCATGCTAATGCGTGTGTGTATGTGTGTGTGTGAGTATATCTATATAAGTATGCATGCGTATATATGTAACAAATATGTATGTATAAGAGTGAGGAAGCGCTTGGGGTCTAATGTATTTTGGCGCAGGAAATGGACATGGCAACATATTCTGAAAATTTATTTCAGTTATTTCACTGAGTAGATACGGTCGTAATAGTCGTGAAATTAAAGTCTCCCAAAAAACATCAGACAAAAGATTTATCTCTTCTTCCGAATTTGTTTTCCCAATTCATTTTTATGTACCGTTTACTAACATTTGTTAATAAGGTGATATATATTTTTGGAAAATATGCCAAACTAGATGCAAAACAGCAATAATGTAAGAAAGAAAGAAAGAAAGAAAGAAAGAATGAGAAAAAAAAAGTAAGCGGAGAGATTATTAACAAAAAGGAAGAAAGATTAAAGAATGAAAGAAAAGGAAAGGGAAAGAAAGAAAGAAAGAAAGAAAGAAAGAAAGAAAGAGAAAAAAAAGTAAGCGGAGAGATTATTAACAAAAAGGAAGAAAGATTAAAAAATGAAAGAAAAGGAAATGGAAAGAAAGAAAGAAAGAAAGAAAGAAAGAGAAAAAAAAGTAAGCGGGGAGATTATTAACAAAAAGGAAGAAAGATTAAAAAATGAAAGAAAAGGAAATGGAAATAAATAAATAAATAAATAAATAAAGAAAGAAAGAAAGAAAGAACTTTAAAAAGAAAGAAAAAAGCAAATGGAGAAATTTTAGGAAAGAAAGAAAGAAAGTTAAGAGATTTTTAACAAAAGAAAGAAAGAAAGAAAGAAAGAAAGAAAGAAAAAGATTTCTAAAAAGAAAGAAAGAAAAAAGCACGAAATAAAAATAAAGGAAAGAAGAAAGAAAGAAAAAAGAAAATTGAGAAAATTTACGAAAGAAAGAAAGAAAGAAGTAGAGGGAATCTTTTAACAAAAACGAAGAAAAGAATAACGGAAAGAAAGAAAAGGAAATGGAGATAATTTAAGAAAGAAAGAACGAAAGAAAGAAAGAATCTACATTGATTTTAACCAGTAAATTTATAACCCAATTAGATTTTTTAGCTAAGAGTGATATAACTTTGGAACAAAATGCCAAATCAGATCAAAAACCACAATAATGTCACAAAAAAAAGAGTTGAAATTGAACGATTTCAGTACTAATGCTAAGAGAAAAAGAATTTCAGAGGGCATTTTCTAGAACAATCGAATGAATTACTTAACAGAATATGATCTGTGCATAGATATTGTATTAATAGCACATATATGATGTACAAAACATTTTTTACTTCCAAGGTTGATGTGAGAAGATAACAAAGAGGAGAGATGCCTAAGGAGGCCTTACGAACTAACGAAGAATTAAAGAAATTATAACGTAGATTATGTGGTTATAGATACGAAAGGATTAATCACATATGTTATTGTAACAAACTAGCGTAAACGGAGTATACGTCTACACATGTCTGGGTGGGAAAGGTGATCTACTGTGAATTGTGCAATAAACTGAAATTTAACTATACTATTAAATAGCACATACGCTAATCAGAATCCATCCTAGAGAATGAAAGACACGAAATTCCCGAGGATTTTGAGATACAAACGAATCCCCTAAATCTTGGTCCATCTAATCCATGCTGTAGTTTGGATGATCTCAGCTCATCCCCGGATTCCCAACTCTTCTTGCTGGTCGGCCAACGTTGATACTCTTGTATACCGTGATGGAAGGATGAAGAACAACCTAAAAATATGTCTTTTTATTTATTCATTCTATTTATTTTATTTTTTTTGAAAAGGGACAGGGAAAGTTTGCTATATTGACCAATAACTTCTTCTCTTGACCATACCACGCAGTCTTATCTTCAAGACTCCACTTAGTACTTCTTCTGCTTCTCTGCCGGGGATACTCAGCTAGAGGCCGCTGAGGGCCACTGCCCCCTGCGGTGCGCTCACTGTGACTGCAAGCTGGATCTGACTCATGCCCTCATTGACGCCAACTGACAACAACTAACAAGAAGGAATCTGAATATATTATTTCATAACGCCCACAATTTCCAATAAATCACGTGAAAGCTCCATCTCATTTACACAGTTGCGTCTCTGATTGACGGCTCGGTCAATGGTCAGTACGCAACTGTATGTCTATGCTTAGTAGTCCGTAATAGAACGTTCACCAGTACCGCACATGTCTTGTTCATCTTACCTGAATGGCTCACCAGATAGGAGATAGGAGGCCGTGCAGCAGCTGATTTGTGGTGTGCTGCTTCCAGGATTTCTTCTAGTAAACACTTAGAGTTTATGTTTTGTTCCCATCTAGATTTTTCTCCTTGCATTTTGTTAACGTTAATATAATGCATCCATATTGAATCATTGACTCAGTTACTGCTTGAAAGAGATGTAATATAATTGCCGAGGGATTTTTTTTTATATTATCATTTTTCGTTTTATATATCTTGACTTTCGGTTTAACTAGGCTGAAAACCTCTCGGTTAGTGCATGGGTTACATCAGTGCACACATTGAGCGCAGGTGTCCACGCGCGCGTGGGGCGGATGTGAAAATCAGAGATGTCACCCCGGATAGGAAATAGGACCGGGGACGTGAATGACGTCATACCCCGAAGCGCTGACGATTTTGGGGGATTTGAAAAAAGGAGTAAGTTGAGATTTGGGCTTGGATGAAGAAAGTCGATTTTCGGAGCTCGTCTAGGCCAGACTAGTAGTTCGCAGCTGGGGCCGCACGTGGCGGGGGTCAGATGGAAAAGTCAGCATAGAAAGAAATTGTGTCTCTCTCTCCTCATGTCGAAAAACTTTTAAACTCAAAAAGGTAAATAAAAGTTTCGTACCTGAACCAATTTTGAGTGTTTCGGATTCCTATATGCGTATGAACATTACGAATGTTGTATTAATATGTACATTTCACGTATTCCTATCTTGGTCGATCTCGTGGACCCATAATATATTACAGAGATCGGAGAGATCCAATTTCCATCCGATGTATATATATATATATATATATATATATATATAAGGACGAAATGCAAATAAGAAAATACAAAAAATCATTAGTAATCAATGTTACTACGGTAGACTAAGTTTGAAAGCTGAAATATCTAAACCATGCAATCTATGGGTTACTTACTTTAAGTTCCATGTATATCACACAGTTATCAGTCGCGAATAGCAGAAAAAGTGGCTCGTGAGTCTTTATTATGATGGAAAGATTTTGTGTCGTGGTTTGATGTTTGCGCTTCGAAACATAAAAATCAATTACAGTAAAAATATATACATTTGTATGTACGTCAAAAATGTAAAACAGAAGAAAGAGATATGTTTTATGGTTTGTTTATTTGCCAACGCTTTTCGGCTTCAAAAGTTTGTCCTAATACAAACAACTTCATTAATTTTTTTTTTTTTTGTATGTGAAATAATTATGGTAGATAATTTTTAAATTCAATTGGAAATCTTCATCGGAGCTTTTACATGTTGCTATGTGAAAAAAAACCCGGAATAATACTGGTTCAAATTACGTTATCTACAAGCCCTTATGAAGACTTCCTATTGAATCAAAGATATATCCACCATAATCATTTCTTGTAGAAAAACAATTTTGAAAAATATTTTTATATTCAGACTAAAGATTGAATCAAAATGCGTCGGCAAATAAAAAAAAAATATCAAACGTATATATTTAATCCGTTTTACCTTTTCTACGTACATTCTGTCGGATTCAACTCATTACTTCTCACATACATCAGTATATATATATATATATATATATATATATATATATATATATACGAGGTGCATACGATAAGTTTCCAGACTTTTTTCGTATGGGCACTTTCATTGATAGTACACACATGAAATTCTAGTCCCCTTCAAAGTAATCTCCTCCGGCTGCAATACACTTGTTGTACCGTTCAAACATCTTCTGGAAGGCCCCATGGAAGTCCTCTTGTATGAACCTGTCAATGACCTTCGTCAAAGCCTGCTTCATCTCCTCAGTTGTCTCATAACCAGTTTAGAGAATAGCCAAATCACACAGGGAGCAAGGTCTGGACTTTCGGCGGGCTGAGGAACTTTGTTGATGCCCATCTTGGTCAAATAGTCTGTGACAAGGATGGAGTTGTTGACTGGTGCATTGTCCTGGTGGAAATGCAACTGACCCGATTTGAAGAGTGCTGGCCTCTTCCGACGGAATCTCCTCCTGAACTCCCTTAAAACCTCAACATAGTAACCTTAACCCTTACCCTAACCCTTTGGCCAATCAACTCTGGTCTATTGACTTCCTTACTCCTCCCACACCACTCATCATCCCTCACAGATTCCCTGCTTTCCTTGAATCTTTTATGCCTCTGAAAAAATTTCTCGATTCATGCAAGATGGTCCAAAAGCAGTCTGAAGCTTTCCCTACGATTCTGTGGCATTTTTTTTCAAGTTTAAAATAGAATTTTATTGCATATCGTTCTTCAAAAGTGTCAGATTGCATTTTTGAAATTCACCAGCTGACACTCAGGTTTTAGTAGGATGTATTCCAATTCCTGCTGTTGTTGTTCATTTGAAACTGAAACCATAAGAATTGGTCAGTCATCTGATAAGATGTATAACCATAACATACTGAATTTTCAAGAGTCTATGTCAATTTTAAATACCTGTACTTATACAACTATATATCTAAACACACACACATATATATATGCGCATAGACATACATATACATACAGGTATACAAATATACAAAGACATCTTATATATATATATATATATATATATATATGTACAGATACATAAATAGATTGGTACACATGTACATATGCACATACATATATATAATCAAGCATAAATACTCATTTGTATGCACACACACACACACACACACACACATATATATATATATATATACACACGCGTATAGACGTACACAATAATTCGTTCATATATCCATTCATGTATACTTACACATGCGTATATATATATATAAACACACACATATACGTACATATGTCGAAACATACAAACATGTATACCACCTCTTTCATATATATGCTCATAAATTTACAAAGATACATACAAGGATATATGTGAACATATATGCTCATACAGAAATATATATTTAAGTACCACACACACATATACACACACACCCAAACGTATATATATATATATATATATATATATATATATATATATATATATAACCATTACTTTTCTTTCCTTTATAACTGCAATCACGTTATCTTCAACGTTATAACAATACATTGACTCTCATTTTTAGTTTGGTGTCTTTGTTTTATGATATATCAAGTAAAGCACTTCAGCCATTAAAAAACCGGTAACCCTCCTGCCAGGATTAATGATTTTTTAAAAAGGTTGGTTGGTTGGTTTCTTTGTTTAATGGCATATCAACTCTTTTTAGGTTATTTAATGCCAAAGCCATTCTCCTAGAACAGTAGTGGTACTATTTAACCGATAGCTAGGAGGATAAGGGGGTCCATACCTTTCCCAAGGGTATTTGTCCGAAAGTGAACGTAATAGCGTGACTGGAGTACGAACTCGCGTACTACAATTCCGCAGTCCATCGCTTTAACCATTACATCACGAGGACACCCCCCTTTTTTAAAAAGATGCTAACTAGATCACTGGTATTATGGTCAGAGTGTTCAGCCATGATCCAGGAGACCGGGGTTCAATACCTGATTGAGTCAAACCAAAGACACAAAATATGGTACTTGGTACCCCATTGCTTAACACTCAGTATTATAAGGTACAAATAAAGAGTAAGGGGATCAGTTCAGGGAAAGGAGTAGTGCTCTCTCTTACATCGATGTCGGCCAACTTACTTCAAATTACTTAAATATATATATATATATACATATACATAGTCTAATTTCAGAAAATGGGAACTAAAAAGTGACTGCAAATATGCATTGAAAATATCGATAGTTATTAGGTAAAATAAAGCATTAAATAACCCCTTAAAGGTTAGCATGCTGTTAAATAAAACAGATTAAACCGAAAACTGAACATTTCAAAGTTTTCGGATCTGATATAACTAACCATTTCCTTTCTTTACATTTTTCGGACTATTGTCCTCATCTTTGTCGCCATGTTCATCACAACGTTTCGGCCGTTGTACGCTTCGGCCTTCTTCAAGTGGTTGGAATGTCGAACTTAACCCTTTATTTCGCTTAGCGGGGTAGACTGTTCTAGTTCCATGAGTCATATGCTATAATCTTTTTGTCGGTGTTGAATATATCCAGAACCTGCTCTGGTCTATGGTATAATCAAACATCTCAGAAACATAATCCAATCAGCTTGGGTTGCATAATACACCGACTGCATCTCAGCAGAAGAGTAAGACTTGCCTACTGAGTGTCCTGGATAAGACACTAAACCATCTCAACGAAGTCGGCTTGTACTGGGGGTTGCAACACATTTCAAAAGGTTCAAATGTCAAACAGTTTTATCTGACTCATAGATAGGACTCTTTCAGGTACAACCACTCCGGGTCAGAGTGGACTTAAGTGCGATGACAATGAAGGTGTACCCTTCATTTCTCAAACCTCCAGCATGACTGGAGCCATACAATCAGATTGTTTAGTTCCATAGTCAAGAAAATCGTTGGGTGCACTTTGCCCCTCTGCAGAGATGCAGTCGGTGTATTGAACAGTCCAAGCCGACTGGGCAGTGCATTTCTGTGGCGACTATTTGGGGGTTGCAACACATTTCAAAAGGTTTAAAATCTCGACTACGATTGACTAAGTGGGAACATTATTTGAACCTCAAAAGAATCTTCTGCATGCCAATAAATTACACACAATTATACTATTTTAAGAATAAGTTTACCCTATCCTTTTGCCACATGCAGGATGTTACACAAGGGCATTTTAATAGGGGATCAGCTGGTTTAAATACAACGTTTTACTTCTAAACAGGTTAAGTAAAGAAACTTTGTCCACTCAGCTGGGGAAGTAGTAAATTCCGACTGCTTCTCTGCAGAGGGGTAAGACTCCCCTAACGATTTTCCTGGCTATGGCACTATACAATCTGACAGTGAGATTCCAGAAATTCTAGAGCTTTGAGGAATTCAGAGTACCCTTTTACAGCCATCTCTCCCAGGTCCACTTTGGCCTGGAATGGTAACACCTAATAGGGTCCTATCTACGAGACAGACTTGAACAGTATACTTATGCTAAACTGAGTTGTTTGAAATAGAACTCTTTATATATATATATATAAAAGGATTTCGCATTAATAACCTACAATAGTTGGTGTCACATAAAATCAAACCAAACCGAACTAAAGAACCAAGTCTGCTCTTCTATTTTATTCGTTGCTGGGAGTGGTGCAAAAGAGATGGATTCATGCCTTTCACAAGGGAATGAGCACGAAGTAAAACTCAAACAGCCTCCACCAGGATGTGAACATGGGTCACCGATTCAATTTCCTTAGACGAATAACCGTTACGAAAAGAGCACATCTAATTAATTCATTCATTTATAATTAATAAATAATTATAATCAATAATTATAATCAATAATTATATTCAGTTGTTATAGTTAATCAGTTAATTAATTACTTTTTTTAAAAATAGTAATCATTTGTTTTCTCGTTGTTTTATGATTTCAACTATTCCGGTCTCATACATATAATTTTGAATTAGTCTCATTGTAATCTTTTGTGAGCTGTTTTTTTTTCTCATCAATAGGCGCACACGTTTTAGTAGCAGTACTCTCCTGACTGAAATATTTGAGCTGAGCTGTTGACCAAAGAGGTTCTTCCACACAGAATCTGGTGAGGCACACTGGTGACTCGTCTTTGGGTTCATCCACCTTACTTCACTTCTACCCTGCTGCGTACCATTACTTCCAATAGGATAAAATTTGGCTCGCCTGATACTCTCTATCCTTAGAGGAGAATATTCAGTGACAAACTGGAGCTGAATAATTATTACAAAGTTACTGGTCAAAATTTCCTACATGAAGCTTGATAATTATTATTGCTTTGAATATTCGGACTACTGACTTCATTTTTCAACGTTTCAGCCGATATTTTCTTCGGCCTTCTACAAGTGATTCATGATGAACTCGGGGTTCCGCAAGGAATCTCGAACTGAATCCTTTATTTGAACTACAGTCCTGTGGTTCAAAGAAAGGGTGCAGTTCGTAATTCTATGTGGACTCCCGCGTTCCACATGAAAGACCTGAAGAAAGCCGAAGGACGAATCCGCCGTTGTGATTATAGAAGGAAGTTTCTTATCAAGCAACAGAAACTCACCAAAAAGTGAGCGGATAGAAAACGCTCCTTTAGCCTTTCTTATTTCCACCGAGCAATTTCAACTCCATGCTTGTTTTGGGGTCATCAGGAGAGGACGTGCACCGTTTCGGGGCCTTCCTCTCGACGGTTTTATTTGCACTTCGGCCCCCCTCACTGACATGAGGCCCCATTAAAGCATCCTGTCAAATCAACGTCTAACAGCGAAATGTAAAAATTTTCAAATTTGCTCGCGTAATTAGAATATTGTTGCGCATTCGCGAGCAGGTGATGCTATGACGTGTTTATTTTGAAATGTTCCACGGGACGTTTCTTTTATTTTATATCCACATTGAACAGTTTTCAGTTATTTCTGAAAGTTACATACTTTTGCTTCTATTACGTCGATTGATTCCAATTTGTCCCAGAAATTGGTACAGGGTGTTTGCAACGAAACCTCTTGCTCCAATCTCCACAGCTTTAACGGTAACGCTATACCCTTCCTTTTCCAGTTCTTTTTTGAGATCTTCATATTTGATTGTTTTGTAAACATGGCTTTGTTCTAGTCGGCTCTCAAATGGTATTGCTAATTCTGCCAGGATGACCTTTGAGTTCTCCTTCGAAAATAGAACAATGTCTGGTCGCAGACCATTATTAGATATTACTTTCGGGTAATCATTACGCCAGGCAGGGAGGTCTACAGATATCTTCCAATTATCATCTAATCCAAGAAGATTTTGACTGGGTATAGCTCGATGGTAAGTCGATTTCTTTGAACCGACATATATTTTGCCCCCGTCAGTAACAAATTTCAAGGTTGACTTATTTGATTCAGGCTTCATCAAGTTCCGTATAATTCTGACCAGCTCGTCCAAATATAACAATAAAGATGAAGTCAATTGTCCGACTAATGTGAACTTCTATTGTCACCTGGTCATAAAGTGATTTTCACCTTCTTCTATGAAAATCTGATCTCTCCTATAGAACAAAATGGCTTTTCTTCCAACTTGTGGCCATGTCAGCTCTACTGCATTGATACATCAACAGGACACAAACGAAATGCAGGGAGAAAAAGCTAGATAGGAACTATACAGGAATGCTAATTGTTGTTTTAAACAAATCCTGGAAGAAGCACATAACAAAACAGAAGTTGTACGGCCACTTACCTCCCATCTCGCAAAATATGTGAGGCACTGTTGGATAAGTAAGGATCAACTCATAAGCCACGTTTCTCTAATGGACTTTTAAACATAGACGTGCCAATGCTGGCCGTCCTAGCAAGATTGCCAGCACTGGCACGTCTATACGTATATCATCTGTGTATCACCTGTGTATCATCTTTGTGCAGACACTGGATGCAGATAAGAAGACCTACCAGGAGTAATGGATGATAGGGAGGGATGGTGAGAGAAAGTTACGGAACTCCGTTTTGTTGATGATTGCATTTAATTTGCTCATGAGGTCCCGTATTTCAAAATAATATTAATAATTTGCACCCAAAATATAGTTTGTTTATTTGAACCATTGATGGGGCCCGTACGAGTCATACCACTCCGGGTAAGTGGACAAGCGTTCGATAGTTATGAAGTGATAACTCCACATTTCCCACTGCTTCAGAACAGCCCAAACGAGGCTATAGAACACGCCCACTGCATCTCGTTAGAAGGGTAAGACGCCCCAATGAACGAGTATCCAAGATATGATACTAAACTGCATCTGATGTTGAGGCTCCAGTCCTGGAGCATTGGAGTACTTCTTTAACCTCATTACTTTCAGGTCAACACTTATTTGTATTGGTAGCATCTGTTAGAGTCCCTACTCTGGCTCTTTATAAGATTGTTACCAATAAACGACTAGTTAAAAAATCATATATATTTATGTGTAAACAGAATTTGTCATTAAATAACCTTCAACAGTTGACACGCCGTAAAACACATTTAACCATATTTACCAACCCCTCCATAAGGCAGAAAATGACACGAGGTCAATTTTTAAGTGGAGTTTAATAGGTTTGAATTAAGAGTTTTCCTTCTCTTAGACTAGTTGCCTCACCAAGGCTGAAGAACCTAGTCTGTCCTACTATTTACCCATAGCTGGAGGGAGAATAATTGGATTCATACCCTTCCCAAGGATATTAGTGCTATGTGAAATACAATCAGCCTCGTCCAGGATTTAAAACACATTTAACTAACCAAGTTTCAGAAACGGCGCTTCATCACCAGATGCGAGTAAGTGGCCTCGTATTTATTGACTAAGCTTAATCTTATCTTCCATATGACTTGAGGATGAGGAGGTTCGGTTTGGTTTCTTTGTTTAATGGAAGTTCAACCTTCGTGGGTTATTTAATGTCAAAACCATCTTTCTAGATGAACGGGAGTGGTACTATTTAACCTGTAGCTGGGAGGATAAGGGGATTCCTACCATTCCCTTGGATATTTGTCCAAAAATGAACGTACTAGCAGAGAGGAGTTCGAACTCAGCTACTGCAATCCCGGAGTCGAGTGCGTTGACCATTGCACAACGAGAATACCCTCTAACAAGACTAGGAGTAACGATCACCCTTGATGATAGAACGAGTTACTGGAATAATGATCTGAAAGAACCGCTTAGTAACCCCAATGCAATGCCAAGGAACACCAAAGTTTTTAGACTAAGATTAAGATAGTCTGCCACAAGGTCACTCTCATTGAGCATAGATCATAGTAATAATGACGTATGAAACAATTTGCTCCTTATTGCTGCCATTTCTCTTTCTTCTTCCCTTTTCTCCTTTTTCTTCTATTAATTCTGCTAATACCACTCATTTTCTTACGTTTTTCTCCTCCTCCTCCTCTTCTTCTTCTATTAGTACTGCTACTACAATTCTTCTTCTTCTTCTTCTTCTTCTTCTTCTTCTTCTTCTTCTTCTTCTATTAAAACACCTACTATTACTCCCCCTTTCTCCACTTTTTCCAGCCTGTTCTTTTTCTTCGTGTTTAAATTCTTCTTCTTCTTCTTCTTCTTCTTCTTCTTCTTCTTCTTCTTCTTCTTCTTCTTCTTCTTCTATTAGAACACCTACTACTACTACTCACCCTTTCGCCTCTTTCTCCTCCTGTTCTTTTTCTTCGTGTTTGAATACTTCTTCTTCTTCTTCTTCTTCTTCTTCTTCTTCTTCTTCTTCTTCTTCTTCTTCTTCTTCTTCTTCTATTAGAACACCTACTACTACTCCGCCTTTCGCCCCTTCTTCTTCTTCTTCTTCTTCTTCTTCTTCTTCTTCTTCTTCTTCTTCTTCTTCTTCTTCTTCTTCTATTAGAACACTTACTACTACTCCGCCTTTCGCCCCTTCTTCTTCTTCTTCTTCTTCTTCTTCTTCTTCTTCTTCTTCTTCTTCTTCTATTAGAACACCTACTACTACTCCGCCTTTCGCCTCCTTCTTCTTCTTCTTCAAGATATAATCTTCGCCTGTTTTTATTAACATCATCAATTTAAAAACATTTACCACCCATCCATGTAATAATTCCCACAATTCCCTATTCCATCTTTGCTTCTTCTTCTTCTTCTTCTTCTTCTTCTTCTTCTTCTTCTTCTTCTTCTTCTTCTTCTTCTTCTTCAATCATTCAGTCCTCTTTTCCTTCCTTATCATATTCGTTTTACCTACAAAGCCTTTTTTTTAAACAGAAAAAAAGGAAGGAAAAAAAAAAAAGAAAAAGAAAGAAAAGAATCCCGTCACAAAAGAAATAAAGTAGTCAAACTAAACATATAATAAACTAAACCTTCTACTCAACTGCAAGATAAAAAAGAAAAGAAAAGAAAGAAGAACAAAAGCCTCACATCGAAATAAAATAAACATCCGTTGTTATTTTACAGATATCTCTTTCAAAACGTGCTTACATCTTCATGGACCTTTTTCTTTATCTTTAATTCCGTTTTTTTCTTGTTTTTTTTTTGTTTGTTTGTTTTTTTGTTTTGTTTTATTTTGTTTTTTTCTCAAGAATCACCTAGCCGAGTTGGTTGGGGCTGCAGAATACGTAAACTGCATCTTGGCAGAGGAATAAGAACCCACACCCTCCTCAAGGATTGCCCAGTCGGATGGGGCTGTAGAATACACCGACTGCTTCTCTGCAGAGGGGTAAGACCCCCACCAGCGTGTGTCCTGGTATATGCCTCTAAACAATCTGACAGTGAGATTCTAGTAATGCTGGAGCTTGGAGGAATTCAGAGTAACCTTTTATTGCCATCGCTTCCAGGCCCATTCTGGCCAGGAGTGGTAGCACCTGATAGGGTCCTATCTATGGGTCAAATAACCATGCGTATTAATGCTAAACATATTGATAGAAATGGAACTTTCTGTATGCTAAACTAAATTGTTTGAAATAGAATTGTTTAAGAAAATTGAATTGCTAGAAATAAAAATGTTTATACAATTAAACCGTGTAGTTATACCAGATTGAATTGTTTGATATAGAACTGTTTATTTGTTTAAAAGTGAATTTGGCATTAAATAAATTACGCATGTTGATATGCCATAAAAAAACAAACAAACAAACAAACAAACCATCTCAAAGAGTATCCTAGATATGACTCTAAATTATTTGACGCTGGGGTTACAGTGTTGGAGCTTTTGAGAATGTGGAGTCTCCCTTCCTTTCCATTTCTCATAGGTACACTCAGACCCAAGGACGTTGTACATTTTAGGGTCAAATAAAACTGTTTAGTGATTTACTCTACTTAGTTAATATTCGATTGCATTGCTCTAATATCGCTCGCGCTAGAATATGCAATTTTTGCTGGGTTATGACAACATATATTGCCCAGTCGGTTGGAGCTGTAGAATACACCGACTTTATTTCTGCAGAGGTTTAAGACCCTTCCCCCATGTGTGTCCTGGATATTACACTAAACAATCTGATGGAGAGGTTCCAGTGATACTATTTACCGGGCAGGATATGACACAAGGTCAATTTTTAAGCAGAGTTTAACAGGTTTGAATTCAGAGTTTTCTTTCTCCTATACTAGTTGCCTAACCAAGGCTGAAGAACCTAGTCTGTCCTACTATTTACCCATAGCTGGAGGAAGAATAAATGGATTCATACCTTTCCTATGGGTATTAGTGCTATGTGAAATGCAATCAGTCTCGTCCAGGATTTGAACTCGTGTCGTCGTGTTCATTTCCTACGACGATAACGACTGCACCATCAGAGGTTCCAGTGATGCTGGGACTTTGGGGAATGTGGAGTTCCCATTCATTGCGATTGCTACCAGGTCCACTTTTGCCCGGAATGGTAGCACCTGATAGGACCCTATCCATGGGTTAAATAGAACTAAATTGCATACTTATGCGAAACTGAATTGTTTGAATTTGAATTGAACTAATTATCTGAATAGTTTGAAATAGAAATGTTTTTGACAGTAAAACTGTGTACTTACATTTAAACTGTGTACTTAAGCTAAATTGAATTATTTGAAATGAACTGTTTTTGACATTGAAACTCTATTTAGATCAAAGTGAATTGTTCAATAAAGAACTATTTTGACATTTAACTATGATTAAACAAAATCTATACTCGTGCTAAACTGAATTGGCTGAATTAGAACTGTTTGTAAAAAACTGAATGGCTTGAAAGAGAAATGTTTTTGACAATTAAAATGTGTACTCATGCTAAACTGAATTGTTTGAAATTGAACTATTTGCATAAAAATAGATTCGGCGTTAGATAGCCTACAAAGATTGATATGCCATAAAACCCAAACAACCAACCAATCAACCATTTATATTCGGTAGAATTAATAATATTAGATAAAAATACTTGAAACTATTTCACTGTGTGTAAGCCAATGATAAATAATTATCTATGTTACACTGAAATGATTGATATCATTTAACTTGTGCAAACAAATGATAAATATTTAACAGAATTATTAGTGATTGATAGAGATACTTGAAACCACATAACTATGTGCAAACAAAGGATTAATATTGAATAGAATTATCAGTATTCGATGGGAATACTTGAAATCATTCAACTGTAAGAAAACAAAAGTGTCTTGACTCATTTAAAATGATATTTACCCACCAACTATTCACTTAAAAATCATACGTAATATATGTATAAACAGAATCACATAACCATTAAGGGTTTGATATGTCATTAAACCAATAAATAGGATTTGACTTTAAGTAACCTTCAAGTGTTGATATACCTCAAAACCTAACGAAACCTAATTATATGAATCTGATATATATGTATAAACAAGATTTGGTATTAAATAACCTACAAGAGTTGATATGCCATGAAATATCGCCTCGAAGTTTATTGTTCTCTATTTTGTTTTTGGAGTTTTGCTTACTTCGTTTTTCGTTTGTTTGTTTTATCTCTTCCGTCATTCGGTCTCGCGGTTGACGTTTTCGTAATTACAGCGAGAAAGACATCAGAATGATTCTCACCCTCTCCCAAACTTAGCCGAGAATAACATGTATTTCAGTTAAGCGAGAGACGCATTACTTACACTAGAAAAATAATCCCATACAAAATTAAAGATATCTTTATTAACGTTAACGTATTATTGATTTCACTTGTAGCCGGGTGAGTCAAAAGTTTTCTTTTAATTTCTTTCAAGTCTTTGTTGGCATAATGCACATCGTTTTTTTTGGGGGGGCGCTTTTTGAAATGTTTTCCTGATAAGTGCTTTTTTTTATTCTACTCATTTAATACTTTAGTTACTGTGCCAAAAGTACCAATCACAATTGGTACAATCGTTACCCCCATGTTCCACAGCTTTTTCAATTGTCTAGCAAGGTCGAGGTACTTATTCTTCTTTTCACATTCTTTCAGATTTATTCTGTGGTCAGCCGGAACAGCAAAGTCGACAATTTTGCAAATTCTTTCTCTCTTGTTTTTTTTTTCTTTTTTTTTTTTTTATGATAAGGTCTGGTCTTCTGGCTGAGATTACGTGATCCGTCTGTACGTCAAAGTCCCATAGGAGTTTGTGTGTGTCATTTTCTAGGAGAGGTGCTGGGTTGTGCATATACCATTTGTTCGTATGGTCATTATTATCATTATTATTATTATTATTATTGTTATTATTATAGAGTTTTACACATCAGTGTTAGCTGATGGTTTTTTACTGGAGTTTGAGTGATAGCAAGTCTTCTCAAGTCTCCAGGACTAGTCCCAGGATTCTGGCCGTTCTTAGCAATGCTGTCGTTTGAATAGTTTCTATTATTATTATTATTATTATTATTATTATTATTATTATTATTATTATTATCTAACTCCTTGAGAGTTTTCACATCAGCGTTAGCTGATGGTCTTTCACTGAAATCTGAGTTACAGCAATTCTCCTCAAGTCTCCAGGACTCTTCTCAGTATTCTGGTCGATCTCAATGGTGTAGTAGTTTGGATGGTCCCCACTTGTCCTCATATTTCCAAATCCTCCACTCCCTTTATTAATCCTTTGGTAACTGTACCAAGAGCACTAATTATAACTGGTATAAACTTCACTTTCATGTTCCTCAATTTTTTTTCAATTCCCAAGGAAGGTCGAGGTACTTATTCTTCGATTCATTTTCTTTCAATTTTTTTCTGTGGTCAGCCGGGACAGCAAAGTCCACAATTTTGCATTTTTTTTTCTTTTTTTGATTATTATGATATCTGGTCGTCTGGCTGAGAATAGGTGATCCGTTTGTATTATTATTATTATTCACTCATTAGAGCTTTTCACATCCGCGTTAGCAAATGGTTTTTCACTGGAGTGAGTGACAGCAAGTCTCCTCAAGTCCCCAGGACTCTTCTTAGTATTCTGGCCGTTTGGATGGTTTCCCCTCGTCCGCCAACTTCCAAGTCCTCTAGTCCCTTTAGTAATCCTTTAGTTACTGTTCTAAACGTACCAAGGTCGAGGTACTTATCCTTCTTTTCACATTCTTTAAGTTTTATTTTGTGGTCAGCCGGGACAGCAAAGTCGACTATTTTGCAAGTTCTCTTTTTTTTGTCGATTATTATTAAGTCTGGTCTTCTGGCCGGAATTAGGTGATCCGTTTGTATGTTAAAGTCCCATAGGAGTTTTTGCGTGGCATTTTCTAGGACAGCTACTGGGTTGTGCATATACCATTTGTTAGTATGGTCAAATTTAAATTTCTTACACATTTCCCAGTGAATCACCTTGCTGACCCTATCGTGTCTCGCCTTATACTCCCTCTGTGCTAATTTGCTGCACTCGCTTATTATATGATAGATAGTTTCATCCCTGTCACCACATAGCCTGCATTTGCTATTTTGTTGAGTCTAATCTATTCTCGGTTTGATAAGGTTGGTTCTTAGGGCGCTGTCTTGCGCTGCTATTAGGAAAGATTCTGTTTCTCTCTTAAAGTTTCTTTTTCTAAGCCATGTCCAAGTTTTATCGTGTGAGATATTGTTTGTTATTATTATTATTATTATTATTATTATTAGAAATTTCCTCACATGTCTTGCACTCTTCTCAATATTCTGGCCGATCTTAGTAATGCTGTAGTTTGGATGGTCTCCACTCGTCCTCTTATTTCTAAGTCCTCCAGTCCCAGAATCAATCCTTTGGTGACTGTACCGAGCGCACCAGTCACAACTGGTGTCATTCACATTCCCATGTTCCACATTATTATTATTATTATTATTCATAGCGAATTTTTCACACCAGTGTTATCTGATGGTCTTTCGCTGGAGTTTGGGGGACAGCAAGTCTCCTAAAGTCTCCAGGATTCATCTCAGTATTCTGGTCAACTTCAAAAATGCAGTAGATTTGAAAGTTTCTGCTTGTCTTCCAATCTCCGACTCTGTCAGCCCCTTTACCAAGCTTTTAGGGGATCGTTCCGAGATTATTAGTTATAATTGGTATGTCAGTCAGCTTCATGTTCCTTTGTTTTTTTTTCAGTTCTCTGGCAAAGTCTGAGTACTTTTCTCTGATATCTTTGATTTTAACACACTCGTCTGCGCAGACGGCAAAGATCACTAGTCCAAAGGTATTTTTAACTATGACTAGGCTTAGTTTTCTGGCCAGGATTAGGTGGTTCGTTTAAATCTTTATTATTATCATTATTATTATTATTATTACTATTTACTCCTCTAGAGTTTTTCACATCAGTATTAGCTGATGGTTTTTCACTGGAATTTGAGTCTCCTCAAATCTCCAGGACTCGTCTCAGTATTTTGGCCGTCCTCAGCAATGCCGTCGTTTGGGTAGTCTCTACCCGTCCGCCAACGTCCAAGTCCTCCAGGCCCTTTAATAATCCTTTAGTTACTGTGCCTAACGCACCAATCACAATTGGCACAATCGTTACTTTCATGTTCCACAGTTTTTTAAATTCTGTAGCAAGGTCGAGGTACTTATCCTTCTGCAGATTCCCTTTCTTTTGTTGATTATTATGACGTCTGGTCTTCTGGCCGGGATTAGGTGATCCGTTTGTATGTTAAAGTCCCATAGGAGTTTATGCAAGTCATTTTCTATGACAGGCGCCGAATCATTATTGTTATTATTTCATTCCTTGAGAGATATTCACATCATTGAAGTCTGAGTGACAGGAAGTTTCCTCAAGTCTTAAGGACTCTTCTCAGTTATCCGTCCGATCTCAATAGTGTTGTAGTTTGGATTGTCTCCTCGTGTCCTCTTATTTTTCAGTCCTCCGGTCCCTTTAATAATCCTTTGGTGACTGTACCAAGAACGCCAAATGGTATTGGTATAAACGTCACTTTCATGTGCCGCAGTTTTTTTAATTCCCTTGCAAGGCCCCGGTTATTTCTTTTTCTTCTTCTTCTTTAGAGTTTTTCACATCAGTGTTAGCTGATGGTTTTTCACTGGAGTCTGAGTGACAACAAGTTACTTCAAGTCTCCAGGACTCATCTCAGGATTCTGGCCGTTCTCAGCAATGTTGTAATTTGGATAGTCTCTACCCGTCCGCCAGCTTCCCAGTCTTCCAGGCCTTTTAATAATCCTTTAGTTATTGTGCCAAAAGTACCAATCACAATTGGTACAATCGTCACTTTTATGTTCCACAGGTTTTTCAATTCCCTAACAATGTCGAGGTACTATTTACCAACCCCTCCGCTCGGGCAGGATATGACACAAGGTCAATTTTTAAGCGGAGTTTAACAGGTTTTGAATTCAGAGATTTCCTTCTCCTAGACTAGTTGCCTCACCAAGGCTGAAGAACCTAGTCCGTCCTACTATTTACCCATAGCTGGAGGGAGAATAAGGGGGTTCATACCTTTCCCAAGGGTATTTGCCCGAAAGTGAACGTAATAGCGCGACTGGAGTACGAACTCGCGTACTACGATTCCGCAGTTCATCGCTTTAACCATTACACCACGAGGACACCCCCCTAACAATGTCGAGGTACTTATCCTTCTTTGCACATTCCTTCAGATTTATTCTGTGGTCCGCCGGGACAGCAAAGTCGATAATCATTATTATTATTATTATTATTACAATTATTATTATTATTATTATTATTATTGTTCCTTGCTAATTTTAAACACCAGTATTTGTTCGTTAACTTTCACTGGGGGAGTGGAAGTCTCTTCAGGTCTCAGTTTTTGACCGATCTTAAGAATACTATTGTTTCCATGGTCTCAATTCCTCCTCGGAAGTCTAATTTTTCCAGCCCCCGTACTAAGTGCACCAAGAACTATTGTTACCACCGTCACCTTCAGGTTCCATAGCTTTTTTTAGTTTTCTAGCAAGATCTAAGTACTTGTAATTTTTTTTCTCCCTCTATGTGGTCTGCTGGAACGTCAAATGTCACAATTCGGCTCTTTCACTTCTTTTTGTCAGTTATCATTTGGCTTGGTTTTCTGGCCGAGAAATCCGTGATTCGTTTGTGTCTCAAAATCCCAGTGAATTTTGCGCATCTCATTCTCCACTATGAATTCTGGGTTGTGTATAAACTATTTGGTAATAAGGAGGTGCCCGTAGTGTAATGGCTATCGTCGTAGGAAATGGACACGGCGACACGAGTTCAAATCCTGGACGAGACTGATTACATTTCACATAGCACTAATACCCTTGGCAAAGGTATGAATCCAATTATTCTCCCTCCAGCTATAGGTAAATAGTAGGACCGACTGGGTTCTTCAGCCTTGGTGAGGCAACTAGTCTAGGAGAAGGAAAACTCTGAATTCAAACCTGTTAAACTCCGCTTAAGAAATGGACCTTGTGTCATATCCTGCCCGAGCGGAGGGGTTGTGTAAATATGATAAACTATTTGGTAATAAGGTCAAATTTCACTTTCTTGCACAATTCTGAGTGGATAAATTTATCCACCCAGTCGTGTCTAGTGTTATATTCTTTTGGGTGAGTTTGCATTCGCTTATAATCTAATCTAGTCAACCGGACATTGGCCTAGCAGTTAGATTGTTCGCCAATGGCCTGGGAGACCTGGGTTCAATCCCAGGTCGAGTCATACCAAAGACTCAAAAAATGGTACTTGATGTTTCGTGCTTAACACTCAGCATTTTAAGGTACGCATCAAGGGTAAAGTGGAGCAATCCAGGGAGTAACGCCCTCCCCTACACCTTGGTGTAGTAGCTATCGAAAAGGGAGCCTTCGGGTCACCCTCGACTATGGTGGCCAACTTTACTTTACTTTATAATCTAATTAATCGTTCAGTGTCATTCACCTCATAATGTACACTTGCTACTCTGTTGCGTTTTATTTATTGTCACTTCATAGCTACTTCTTGAGAGTTTTTCACATCAGCATAAGCCGATGCACTTTCGCTGGATCTTGAGTAACAGCAGGTCTCCTCAAGTCTCCTCAAGTCTCCTGGACTCTTCACAGTATTCTAGCTAATCTTAATAATGCAGTAGTTTCGATGGTCTTCACACGTCCTCTTATTTCCATGTCCTCCAGTCCTTAAATCTTTTGGTGACTGTACCAAGAGTACCAATTACAATTTGTCTAATGGTCTTGTTCATCTTCCATCGTTTTTCCCCCTAGCAAGGTCAAAGTACTTTTCCTTCATTTCACTTTCTCTCAATTTTACTCTGTGGTCAGCCGGGACAGCAAAATCAACAATTTTGCAATTTAGAGAACTTGCAATTTTTTTTTGTTTATTATAAGCTCTGGTTGCCTGGCCGAGATTAAGAGATCTACTCGTATCTCAGAATCTCAGAGAAGTTTGTGCGTCTCATTTTCCAGGACAGATGCTGGATTGTGCATATACCATTTGTTCGTATGATCAAATTTCAATTTCTTGCACAATTCCTTGTGGATCACCTTGCCCAAACAGTCGTGTCTAGTCTTATACAGTTTCTGTGCTAGTTTGCTGTATTCGCTTATAATGTGATTGATCGTTTCATCTCTCTCACAATATAACCTACCTTTGCTGTTTTGTCACGTCTTTACTTTTGAGTTTTCACATCAGCGTTTGCTGGTGATCTTTCTCTGGAGTAAGTGATAGCAAGTCTTTTTAGGTCACCGAGACTCTTTTTAGTATTCTGGCCGATCTGACCAACACTGTTTTCTGTCAACTTTTTCAGTCCCCTTTTCAAGCATTTTTACACAGTTCCAAGCCCGCCAACTACAATTGATACCACTGTCACACTAACGTTGCTAATTTTGTTTTTTTCATTTTCTGGCAAAATGCAAGTACACCTTTATCCTTTCGATTTCTTTGATTTTCATCTGTGGTCTGAAGAACAAGTAAAATCCACAAGACAGAAAGTTCTTTTTTTCTTTTTTTTTGTTAATTATCGATAGCACTGGTCTAATAGTTGGGATTAGGTGACCCGTTTTTATCTCAAAATCCAAGAATATTCTATGCGTCATTTTTTTTATTGGTTATAGGAGGTAGAGCGCTCACCAATGGCCCAGGATTCAATCCTAGGTAGATTTATATGAAAGACTCAAAAAATGGTACTTTATACCTCTTTGATTAACACTCAGTATTATCATATTTACCCAACCTCTCCGCTCGGGCAGGATATAACACAAAGTCAATTTTTTATGCGAAGTTTAACAGGTTTGAATTCAGAGTTTTCCTTCTCCTAGAGTAGTTACCTCACCAAGGCTGAAGAACCCAGTCTGCCCTACTATTTATCCATAGCTTGAGGGAGAATAATTGGATTCATACCTTTGCCAAGTGTATTAGTGCTATGTGAAATGCAATCAGTCTCGTCCAGAATTTGAACTCGTGTCACCGTGTCCATTTCCTACGACAATAACCATTACACCACGGGCACCTCCATAACACTCAGTATTATAAGGTACGTATCAAAGGTAAGGTGGTGCAATCCAGAGAAAGGAGTAGTGTCCTTCCCTACTCGTTGATTTAGCAGCTCTTGTAAAAGGAGCCATCGGGTCACCTTCGATTACAGTTGCTATCTTTACTACTACTACAACTACTACTACTATTATTATTATTCCTTTGATAGTTTTTCCCATTAGCGTTAGATGATGGTCTTCTACTGGAGTTTGAATGAGATCAATTCACCTCAAATTTCTAGGACTCTTCTCAGTATTCTGGCTTATCTCAACAATGCTGCAGTGTATATAGCCACCACTTGTTCTCTTATTTCCAACTCCCTTTCGTAATCCTTTGGTGACTGTACCGAGCACCCCAACTACAATTGGAATCATCGTTGTTTTCACGTTCCATTGGGGTTTTTTTTTCAGTTTTCTGGCAAGGTGCAAGTACTTATCGTTCTTTTTGCTTTCTTTTAGGTCTACCATGTGATCAGCTGAAATTACAAAGTCCGCAATTCTGTTGGTTCTCTTTTTCTTTTTGTGAACTATCACTTGCTCTGGTATCTGGCCGAGATTAGGTGATCTATTTGTATCTAAAAATACCTGAGAATTTTGTGTGTCTCATTCACCAGGACTGATTCTGGGTTGTACATAAACCATTTGTTCGTATGGTCAAATTCAAATTCGGACCATATTAGTAGAGTGTTCGCCAGTGATCTAGGAGACTGGGGTTCAATCCCAGGTCGAGTTATACGAAAGACTCAAAAAATGTTACTTGATGCCAACTTGCTTAATATTCAGCATTATAAAATAAGGATCTAGGGGAAAATGAAGCCATCCAGGTAATGGGGTAATGCCTTCCTTTACACCACGGTGTGGTGTTTATTGAAACGGTAACCCTTGGGTCACCCTCGACTGAGGTTGCCAACTTGAATTTATTATTCAAAAACCTCTCCTTTTTTTTCAGATTTCTCATTTGTTTTTATTCTAATAATTTTTCATCCTGCGTTTGTCTCTCTCTCTTCTTTTTCCTTCCTCCTCTGTTTCATTCTTTCTACTTTTCTTTCTTACCCTCTTTCCTTCCTCATTTTCCCTGTTTTTACTAATATTGTTTTTACTAAAATTGTTCATTTTGAAACAATTTTAATTATGTTCTTTTTGCCCGGCAAAAATCTCACAATCAGTAAAAATACAATTCCTCACTTTTTCTTCCTTACGTAAAAATATGTACACTTGTAAAATGTTCCAGAATTTCAGGGGAAAATACTTCAGACATTTTTTTCATGTGTCAACAATTGAGAGAACGCCAAAAATAAATAAATAGATAAATAAATACAGTAAACAAAATAAAATAAATGAAGTTTTTAAAAAATGAATTGAAAAAGCATAACTGTTTCGAAATGTTTTTATAAATAGACAAAATATTTTTTCCAAACGACAACCGGGCAACAAGAACTACAGATTTGAATTATGCATAACACATATGGAACGACTTGTAAATATAGGCACTTTGCTATTTATACGGTTTGACTATTCTAGATTTTATAAGTACATAAGTCTATATTATAACACTCTTTGTGAGTTTTTCACACTATTTTTTTTTTTCATTAGGGTCTGATTGACAACAAGTCTCCTCAGGTCTCCTTGGCCCAGTCGGCTTGGGTTGCAAAATACACCGACTGTCTGTCTGCAGAAGGATAAGACCCACTCACAATGAGTGTCCTGGATATGACTTAAAGCAAACTGATGATAAGGCTCCAGTGATGATGGAAATTTGGGGAATGTGGAAGTCCCCTTCGATGCCATCGCTTCCAGATCCATTCTGACGCGGAGTGGTAGCACTTGATAGGGTCTTATCTATGGGTCAAATAAAACTAAACTGTGTATGGAATTGCTAAATGGAATTACTTGAAAAAGAAGTGTTCGACTTTTAAGCCATGTGAAAAAAAAACTGTACATCAGCTAAACTGAATTGTTTGAAATAAATATGTTTTTGACCTTTAAACACTGTACTTATACGTAACTGAATAGTTTGAAATAGAACTGTTTTGACATTTCAACTGTGTATGTAAGCTAAACTGAATTGTGTGAAATAGAACTATTTATATGTATAAAAATGGATTCGGCAATAAATAAGCTGGTTGATATGCCATTAAATCAAAAAAAGTGTCTTCTTTGTATTTTAGTCGATTCTTTTTTTTTGTTTCTTTATTTAATGGCATATCAACCTTTGTGGGTTATTTAATGCCAAAGCCATTCTCCTTAAAGTGCAGTAGTGATACTATTTAACCCATAGCTGGGAGTACATACGTTTCCCAAGAGTATCTGTCCGAAAGTAAATGTAATAGCGCGACTGGAGTTCGAACTCGTTTACTACGATTCTGCAGTCGAGCGCTTTGACCATTACACTACGAGACACTTCCCGTAGTTCCTTTTAGGACTATTCAAAAGGACCAACGAAAATCGATATCATTGTCACCATCAATGTTTGGTTTAGTTTGGTTTGATTTTATGGCATATCAACCATTGTGGCTTATTTAATGCCAAATCCATTTTATACATCATCATCATCATCATCATCATGGCGTACCGCCAGCATGGATATCCCTGACCTTCTCTCGCCACTTCTCCTTATCGTTCATCGCCTCTGGCAGGTCTTTAGGGCTACATCCGGAATCCTCAAATAGCTGCAGTATGTAAGTTCGAGCGGGCCGACCTGCTTTTGCTCGGCCATACGTGGGGGTCCATAGGAGTACATCATTAAAGTATAGCTATAATACAGACAATTCAATTAAACATCAGTCATTTGTTTACATATAGTTAAATGTCTAAACACTTCTATTTCAAATAATTCATGAAAAAACTATTCCATTTCAAACAATTCAGTTTAGCATAAGTAGGCAGTTTGAATGTCAGTCCTAGCTTAAGTTTAGCTTAAGTACACTATTTAGTTCAAATTGACCCATAGATAGGACCCTATCAGGTGCTACCACTCCGGGCCAGAGTGAACCTGGGAGTGATGGCAATGAAGGAGTACTCTGCTTTCCCCAAAGCTCCAGCATTACTGAAGCCTAAACATCTGATAGTTTAACGTCATATCTATGTACACTCGTTCGGGGGACTGTTATATTTCCTCTGTAAAAAAAGGCATTGCAAAACATCCATAGCCAGCAATTAGTAGAAATTTATCGTAGTTCACTGGGACTTGGGATTTTGCACAGTACTATATATATGTGTGTGTGTGTGCCTTTTTTTGTTTGTGTGTGAGTGTGTGTGTGTGTGGTATATATACATTGTATATATTGATACATTTCATATACTCATTATATATATATATATATATATAGGCCAATACGATTTCTGGTGCCGAGCAACAAAACGCGTTTTTTAGCTAATTTGATGGCACTGAGTCCAAAAATTACCTTAGTTTTTCAAAGTTTGCTACAGTTTTAGGTGTACTGTAATTGCTCATTTTGGGAGAAAAAATCAATTTACGCACTTGGCTGATCGTAAAATTTAGTTAATCAAGTCTAGGAGGTTTGGTTAAGTTTCTTTGTTTCATGGCATATCAACTTTGCGGGTTATTTAATGCCCAAGCCATCCTTCTCGAAGAACAGTAGTAGTACTATTTAACTTATAGCAAGGCGGATAAGGGGTTACAAACCTTTCCCAGGCGTATCTGTCCGAAAGTAAATTTTATAGCGCGACTGGAGTTCCAAAAGGCTCACTTTTTAATAGATACGACACCTAGGTGTAGGCGAGGGAGCTACTCTTTACCCTCTGTTGCTCCACTTACTCTTGATCTCTATCTTATAATGCTGCGTGCTAAGCTAATAGGCATCAAATACCATTTTAAGACTTTATGACTCAAGACTTGACCTCGGATTGAACCCTGGTCTCCTGGACCTTTTGTGACCACCATTATGCCAATAGGCCGGTGTGTGCGTGTATATATATATATTTATATATATATATATATATATATATATGCCCTCCCAGAGATCTCGACATAGTTCAGTTGAGTGATAGATACGACCCACTGGATTACTGAAACATGTGATTTACCACAATTTTTCTATAAGATAATAACTGAAGAATGGCTTACCAGTGCGCCTCCCTGTCTCCTGAATAACACTCCTCAGATTATACATCCAGATTTTTCCTTTTCCGAAACAGGTTAATTTACTAAAACATGAGAACTAGACCAATCTGTTAAACAATTTTACTCATAACTGGAGAAATATTTGGGTTTATGCTTTTGCTAAAGACACGAGAAAGAAAGGAAATAATCACAGCCTCGTTCTGGATTCGAACTCTGTGAATAGAGCCCAGTTCTCTACGGTGATTAATGAAGATGCGATGGGTAAATTATCGTCTAAATTACGCAAAGAAAATAACACCGACATCTCATTTTATGAGTAATCACAAAAGGATTGATTTAGTTTTATTTCGCTTCTTTTACTTTCGTTTTGTATCATATCAACCTTTATTAATGCTTAATTCTCAATTGTTTGGCAAGGACACAAGGCGCAATGGATAAAGTAAGAAAATTCTTCTGGGTGAAATCATCTGGAGGTTGGAGGTTCAATCCCAACAACGGGTAAGAATAATTAGGAATACTTACAATAGCTTAACACTTGTAATCTTTACGTTCAAAGTAATAATATATAGTATATATATATATATATATATATATATATATAGAGAGAGAGAGAGAGAGATTGGTAGCCTTTCGATCATATGGAAAATATGGTTTCTCTGAGAAAATAAAAAGGTATACCTTCCATGATGTGGTTCTGTCAGTACTACTGTATGGATGCACCATCTAGACGCTAAACACAGGGAGAAAAAAACAGATGGGAACCTTGCAAGAATGTTACTTGCTGTTTTCAAAAAGAAATTCTGGAGCCAACACCCAGCAAAACAGCCGCTGTACGACACTTACCTCCCATCTCACAAATCATCCTAGTAAGAAGATGTCACTGATGGAGAAGTAAATACAAACTCATGAGTAGCGCTCTCTTATGGACTCGTACATATGAATGCGCCAATTTTAAGCGACCAGCAAAGACATAACATACAATAGCTCTGTATGGACAAAATATCCAGTCTAGATAACCGACCAAAAGTGAAGGGTGATTAAAACACCCTGCTATATATACATATATATATAATTCTCCCTCTAGAAGACTGGGCTTTTCAATCTTAGAGTAGCA
>CAUZXS010003795.1:25000-47500 GCA_963585895.1 Sepioteuthis lessoniana | reverse complement strand
ATATATATATATATAAAATGCATTTATATTTAATGTTAATCCCTAATTTAACTCTAGTTGAGTGAAAAAATCTTAATAATCCAACTTGTGAATAAACAAATACACAAATTAATATTTGGCGAAGAAATTCCATAAAAAAGAAAAGACTAAAAACATATGTACAGTCTAAAAGATTCAAAGAATATCGTAATGTCTAGCCAAAAGAAAAACCCTGTCAGAGGACTAAGTAAACGAAGAATGTGCCCGATACAAGGTAGAGCAAATATTGATATAAACACCTAATCCTATTTACCCAACCCCTCAGCTCGGGCAGGATATGACACAAGGTCAATTTTTAAGCGGAGTTTAACAGGTTTGAATTCAGAGTTTTCCTTCTCCTAGACTAGTTGCCTCACTAAGGCTGAAGAACCTAGTCTGCCCTATTATTTACCCATAGCTGGAGGGAGAATAATTGGATTCATACTTTTCCCAAAGGGTATTAATGCTATGTGAATTGCGATCAGTCTCGTCCAGAATTTGAACTCCCGTCACCGTGTCCATTTCCTACGACGATAACCATTACACCACAGGCACCTCCGATATAAAAACCTAATTGGTCAGAAGAAACCTTCCAAGGTTTCACCGCTCTGGGTCATCAGGATGAAGGTGAACAAAGATGGCTTGTGTGGATTTTTAATCTATAAAATGTAGTTTGCCCTACCCTCTTTGGTCAGCTTCATCTGGATGATCTGGAAAGGTGAAACCTTTGTAGATTTCTTCTTATCCATTAGGCACTTAGATAGATAGATAGATAGATAGATAGATAGATGTCTTGAAAAGTCTTCGATCCCATCAAAAATCGAATAACCCAGAGATGAAATATACCCGGTATACCGCATATTCTTCCTGAAATACTGCTCATGTTAAACTGTCATCTACAGCATCACAACGACACAATAATAAAGACGCACGCAGGAAGACTTCTTTATAAAAATATATTTGTACCTCTCACTTTATTTGTAAGGGTTCGAAAAGGTTATTCAAGATTTTATGGTGAGAGGGAGTTGGAGACCGAACATAACTGCAATATTTTGACCCCCACTCTTATGGCCGTCAGCGTTGTGTCTTTCTCGTTCTCCAGGGTTGCTCAACCGGAGGCCCAGGGGCCCACTCTGCTGGGTGATAGCTTTCTTTACTGCATCTTCAGCATCTTCTCCGGACCTCAACTCATCAGGGCCCCAAGGCCCCAAGGCCTGATGTGGCTTTCCCTACCACACCTCGTCTATAACTCCGTCTCCAACTCTAACTGCAACTCATCAGGGGCTCCGAGAACCCCTTCGGTGTGATGTGGCTTTCCCTACCACATCTCGTCTATAACTCCGTCCGAACTCTAACTGGAACTGGGACTTCTGTCTTGACTGAGATAATATTAGTTCAACGACCACTCAATCGCCTACTCGATCGTTGGAATGGCATGATTGATCGTCATCCAGCGGAAATAACTGTCATGCAGTTCACAGGTCACTCTCTTCTGGTGCATCAGTCTATGAGGGTACGATGGGAATTTTTTTTTACCTCGTCCCATTTCATCAGCCAATTTCCGCCTACGCGATTTCCTCTCATAACTGCCATTAGAATGTATCACTTCCTTCCGGTGCATCACCTTGGAATGGCATTTTTGGCAAGGTCGAAGGTCAAAATACAACTCTCAGTCGGTTAGAATATACCAACTTCATAGCCCCTCGTCAAGGATTTTCCAGGGTATGACACTTAACTTACTCTGATGGTGAGACTCCAATCCTGAAGTTTTGGGATATGTAATATAATTGAGGAGGGATTTCGTTTTGTATATCTTGCCTTTCGGTTCAGTTACGATGAGAACCTTTCGGCTCAGTGCATGGGTTAGTTAGGTGCAACATTAACGCAGGTGTTCACGTGCGCGCGGAGAGGATGTGTCATTCAGTGATGTCAAAAAAAAAAAGATCTGACGATGTAAAAGCAGTCACTATAGAAAGATTGTCTCTCTCTCCTCCTGTCGAATAACCTTTAACTCAAAAGTAATAAAGTTTCGTACCTGAACCAATTTCGTGAATGACGTGTATTTCGGATTCCCTATGTCTATTTCACACATCCGTATATCTGGCTATGTAACAAGTTGAGAGTAGCCCTTTATTTTTATCACTCCCAGGTTCACTATGACGCGGATTGGCAATTATCTATTAAAGTCCTGTCTTTCGGCCAAAATGAACAGTTTGATAATTTCATCATCATCATCATCATCAACCGTACTCTTTCTGGTCAAAGTAATTCAATTTACAATATAATTCCTCTACTTAAAAAAAGAATTTGTACATCTATGTCCTTGCCCTTGAGGTTATAATAATTACGCGGATGCGTGTCTCCAAACATCTTGGGAAGACGTAACACTGCAGTTGACCGTGTCCTCTGTAAGAGTGCAGATATAACTCACAAGACACATTCAGGTTAATTGACCGCGGAATTACTATCACTATTTAATTTGGAATCGCTTGTGTGTGATTTGAACCAGTAGAGTTTTAGCTCCACATTCTGAGGTCATTGGTTTTTTTGTTTTTTGTTTTTTTTTTGGTTTGGTTTCTTTGTTTAATGGCATATCAACCTTTGTAGGTTATTTAATGCTAAAGTCATTATCCTAGAATAACAGTAGTGGTACTATTTAACCCATAGCTGGGAGGATAAGGGGGTTCATACCTTTCCCAAGGATATTTGCCCAAAAGTGAACGTAGTAGCGAGACTGGAGTACGAACTCACGTACTACGATTCCGCAGTCCATCGCTTTAACCATTACACCACGAGGACACCCTCTTTGAGGTCATTAGGTCGATCTCCAGTGGGAGAGATCACGGTATACACTTCAGATGAGACCTAAAAAAGTTTAAACATCAGTCCACTGTATGTCGTATGCAATGTTTGTCGGATTTTCTGGTCATAGTAATACAATTTACAAAAGAAAATGTACATGTATATCTTTGCCCTTGAGGTTATAATAATTACGCAGATGCGTATTTTAGATCCTCTTGGGAAGACATGGCCCTGGAGGTGACCGTGTCCTCTATAAAGAGTACAGATGTAACTTACAAGACACATTTAGGTTAATTAGCCGTGCAATTGCCATGAGTAGTTGATTTGGAATCGATTGTAAACGATGTGGTTCTGATTGGTCAGTGGTAGACTTCCGGCTGTGCATTCTGGGGCTGCAAGTTCGGTCTCTAGTGGAGGAGATCATTGTATACACTGCTGCTAAAACCTAAGAATGTCGAACCAGCTGTCCAGTGGTTCGGTATGTCGCTTGCAAGTGTTTGCCGGATTTTCTGGTAATTCATTTTAGAATAAAATTCCTCAACTTAAAAAAGAAAATGTATATCCGTGGGTGAGGTGTATTACAAATGTTTTGATACTGAAACTGTACTTACAAAGATACCCATGAACTATTAAGGAAATAACTCTTCAATACACTCCTTCCTGTGAGTTTCTGACTGATCAAAGCACCTCTGAAACTCATGTTTCAATATTCTTTGAAATAGTGTTGTTCTTTTCGTTTAATTCACCTCGTATCCTTAAATATTTTACTCTTGGGACATATTTTCAAATTAACAAGCAAGAAAACTTCACTCTGATCTGGAGTGCCACATTTACACAATCCACTATTTTGGCAAAAACAGCTGAATAAAAGTAATTATCAAATTTTTAGACAGAAATAATTTGCTATCTGGTCCATTGGCCTAGCGGTTGGAGTGTTCGTCAATGGTCGAGTCATACCAAACACCCAAAAAATGGCACTTTATCCCTCCTTGCTTAACGCTCAGCACTATAAAGTAAGGAACAAGGGTAAAGTAGAGCAATCCAGGGAACGGAGTAGCGCCCTCTCATACACTTCGGTGTTGTAGCTTTTGAAAAGGGAGCCTTCTGCCCCCCCTCTCGACTAAAGGAAGACAACTTTACTTTTACTTTATATGTTTTAAGCAATTATTTCTATTAAACGAAACTCATTCGCTTGCCCACAATCGTATGGTTTCAAATAACAATAGCTTCAAGTAATTATGCAAATAATTTGCTCTTAGATTAAGAAGTGCAAGAATCCAAATATAATATTCATAATTATATGTTAGAGTGTTCGCCAATGGCCAGGGAGATCGGGGTTCAATCGAATCATACAAAAAACTCAAAAAATGGTACTTGATCCCTCCTTGCTTAACGCTCAGCACTATGTAAGGATCAAGGGCAGAATGGAGCAATCCAGGGAATGGAGTAGCGCTCTCCCATACACCTCGGTGTGGTTGCTATTGAAAAGGGAACCTTCGGTTCACCCTTGACTAAGGTCGCCAACCTTATTTAATTTACATGAGAAAAGAATGATGAGCCTATAATGTTCGTGGAAAAAACACCTAAATGCCCAAAAATATAATTTAAAACATTTGAATAAATACAAATATATGAAAATAAGTTAAATTAAGATTTTTTTTTAATTTTACAAAATTAATTTGTTTACGCTGACTACACCGATGATATAGCGCTTCTGGCAAATGCACCCGCACAATCCGAAAACCTGGTACATAGTCTGAAACGCAAGACGGAATATATGTGATTTAATCAAACAGGCAGCATCTCCACACTAAACGGTATCTCTCTAAAACTAGTAGACAAATTCATCTACCTAGGGAACAATGTCTCATCAACCGAGACAGACATCAACACGCGACTAGCAAAGGCATGGACAGTTATCGATAGCCTATCGGTTGTATGGAAGTCAGACTTGACCGATAAAATGAAACGCAGTTTCTTCCAAGCAGCGGTCGTATCGATACTGCTATATGGATGTACCACATGAACGCTAACTAAACGAATGTTAGAAAAAAACTTGACAGCAATTACGCAAGAATATTGAGAGCAACATTGAACAAGTCCTGGAGACAGCACCCCCCAAAAAAACAGCAGCTGTACGGCCACCTACCACTCATCACAAAAACTATAAAAATTAGACGAACCTGGCATGCGGGACACTGCTGGAGGAATAGGGACGAGCTCCTAAGTAATGTACTCCAGTGGACCCCTTCACATGGACGAGTAAAGGCAGGACGTCATGCTCGAACCTACATATAACAGCTCTGTGTAGATACGGGATGTGGCCCTGAGGACCTGCCAAAAGCAATGGACAGTCGGGAGGGGTAGCGACAGAGGGTCAGAAATATCTGTGCTGATAGCGTGACATAATGATGATGATGATGATTTCTCCTTAGAACATCACCCTCCATATATTTCTCTCTTTCTCACTGAAATTAATCTATCTCTGCTGGTCACATGTCTGATGAAACTTGATACGCTTGACGGTGCCTAGGCTTGACCATCTACCCTGATGGTCACACTAAAAACCAATAACCCCGAATACCATCACCCTAACCTATAGCTATTAATCTCCTTTTCTTTCCTTTTTCTGTCTCTTTTCTTTTGAACCTTCCCACCTTTTATATTTTTATATTTTTGTCACTATTTTCTCAATTTTCTCAGTTGCTGAACTTTAGAAAAACTCATTGTGATTTTGATGAAATTCTGTTTTTATTTAAAGAACGAAAAATTATGGGATCCATTGTCTCTTATGGTTTATCCATTTATTTTTTATTATTTTGACAGTTTTACCAAAATCTTCAATTTTTCAATAGAAACTATAAAATTTGTTCAAAATTAACATTGTAAAGTATTTTTCCAAGCTTTTTGCTTAGATGTGGCACAAGGCCGAATGAATGGGGTACCGAATGAGAATCCAACTCACTTTTCAGGTTTGCTAGTCAAGCTTGTTAACCATAACACTACTACTAATGTATCCTTTAGAATGATTGGTAGGTTAGTTGTTTGGGTTTTATGACATATCAACCTCCGTAGGTTATCTAATGTCAAATCCATTTTTATATAAATAATCAGTTCTTTTTCAAACAATTCAGTTTAGCATGATAATACTGTTCAATTGCCAAAAACATTACTATTTCAAACAATTCAGTTCAATTAAACAGTTCTAATTCAAACAATTCAGTTTAGTATAAGTATAGTTTTTGTTTACACAGAGTTAAATATCAAAACTATTCTATTTCAAGCAATTCAGTTTAGCAATGGTACAAAGCTTTGTTTGTTTTTACCCATAGATAGGGCACTATCAGGTGCTACCATTCTGGGCCAGAGCGATGACAATAAAGGGGTGTTCCGTATTTCCCAAACCTCCAGCATTACTGAAACCTCACTATCAGATTGTTTAGTGCCATCCAGAACACTCGTTAGCGGGGCCATATTCCTCTGCAGATGTGCAGTCTGTATATTCTACAGCCCTAACTGACTGGCCAACTTTCAGAATGAACTGAAACATTTTTCTCGGTTCAAATACAAATGTGATATTCATGAACTTAATTATTTAAGCTTATATATATATATATAACAGCATTAGAGCACAAAAATGTCTTAAAACACTAAAAATAAATTTCGATCTTCCAATTATGCTCATTAAAGTATTCATTCAAATAACAGCTTAAAAGACAGGAATTCAATTTCTGTTGGTTGGTTTTTCGTTTTAAGGCATATCAACCCTTTTCAAGTCATTTAATGCGAAAATAAGTAATTTTGATAAGTTTCAAACAATACAGTTTAGTATGAGTATAATTTTTTTTACAAATTTAAATGTCAAAACAGTTCTATTTCAAGCAATACTGTTTAGTATAAGTACACAGTTTCAATGCAAAAAAACAACAACAGTTCGATTTCAAACGATACAGCTTAGCATACAAAACAGTTCTCTTTCAAGTAATTCAATTTAGCATAAGCACACAGTTTACTTTTATTTGATCTATAGACATGACCCGATCAGTTACTAGCTCTCCAGGCCAGAGTAGACATGGGGGTGATGGCAATGAATGGGTACACCGCATTACCCAAAGCTCCAGCATTACAGGAAACTCACCATCGGATAGTTTTGTGTCGTATCTAGGACACTCATCGTGGTGGTCTGACCCCTCTGCAGAGGTACAGTCGGTGAATTCTACCGTCCCAGCCGACTGAGCCACAGGACACTCATTGGAGGAATCTTATCCCTCTACAGAGGTATAGTCGGTATATTCTACAGTCACAACCAACTGAGCCACAGGACACTCATTGGAGGAATCTTATCCCTCTACAGAAGTATTATCGGTATATTCTACATTCACTACCAACTGAGTCACAGGACACTCATTGGAGGAATCTTATCCCTCTACAGAGGTATAGTCGGTATATTCTACAGTCACAACCAACTGAGCCACAGGACACTCATTGGAGGAATCTTATCCCTCTACAGAAGTATTATCGGTATATTCTACAGTCACAACCAACTGAGCCACAGGACACTCATTGGAGGAATCTTATCCCTCTACAGAAGTATTGTCGGTATATTCTACAGTCACAACCAACTGAGCCACAGGACACTCATTGGAGGAATCTTATCCCTCTACAGAGATGCAGTCGATATACTCTCCAGACCCAGCCGAGTGGGCAATCTATTCCTGGAAAGAATTGATGATTAAAAATGTAAAACATTAAATCTTTGTAAAACCAGATAGAAATCCCGTATCAACTAATTCGAGAAAAAATGCAACGCTATAAATTTTAAATACACTATAACGTCAGAGGACAAATCATAACAAATGTATAAAAAATCAATTTTCTTTTAATTCTTGAGATGATATGAGTTTTTTTCTTGAAAATATGATAATATGATATGATAATATAATATAATATGAGTTTTCTTTTTTTCTTGAAAAAAATCAATTTTCTTTTAATTCTTGAGATGATAATATGAGTTTTTTTTTTTCCTTGGCATTAGTTATGTTAATGAGAGAATTACTTGGTGGTGCCAATGTCTTTTTCAAATACTCGTTGTAACCTAACAAAAGGTTACTGAAAGAGAAATAACCAAAACGGAGGTTTGAAATTAAATGGAAGTCTTTATAACATTAACAAAATACAATACTCGCCGGCCGTGTAAAGAATACTTAATCGGCTTTATTGGTATTTGTTGTCGAGTATTTGTCGCTGCCTCCCACCAGACACGACTTGACACAAGGTCAAAAGCCCGAAGGCCAATTAAAGTGGGGATAAAGGGGAGGGGAGGTCGGGAACGAGCCGAGATTCGAACCCTGCTTGTCTGTGCTGCTCATCGGCTCACTTAGTGCAATGTGAGCCTGATGAGGCAAGCAGTTTCACGAACCCAAATGTGAGTCCGGGCACGTATGCCAGTTTACGGCTTAAACTAGACGCATGGTCTAGTGCCGTACAAGGGGGACAAAGGAGAAAAAAATGCAGCTCGCCCACCCGAAGGTAGCCTAGTCGAAACTAGGTGCCTAATTAAAGGCCCCAAGTCTGCCATTGTTCCTTTTCCAGGGCCACGCTCCGGACCGAAGTCCAGAACAGGCCCCGGTATTTGTTGTCCCTCCTACATCCGGACAAGTACAGCACAAGGTTTTTTTATGATCGGTCCGAGAGCTGGGCTGTTGCCCAGACACGCTAAGCGGCTCCCAAAATGCCTGAGACCCCGTCAGCATTGCTCTAAAAAGGGGCACTTCAGGCGCCAGGAAATAAACTTAGCCACTCTTTAACTGTGTAACAGCCGATATTGTTAGCATTATTGTAATTTACGAAGCTCTTTGCTTTGATGTGGCACAAGACCGATTGAATGGGGACACGCAATGGGACTCGAACTCACTCTTGTAGGTTTGCTAGTCAAGCTTGCTAACCATTATACTACCCGAGGTGCCCACATAGTTAGCATCATACCTACTCACAATAGTGTCCAACTTATTAATGAGGAATGGGACATACCCATTAATGTTCATAGGTAGGATATGTAATATGTATGGCAGATTGTATTATGTTATATGGAACCAGTAGCAAGGAACAAATTCTGACCTGTTATTCAACTGGTTTGAATTCAGAAATTTTCTTTCTCCAAGACCAGTTATTCAGTAAAGGCGAGAGTTCAGTTTGCTCGATTATTTAACCCGAGAAGAGAAAGACCCATGCCTTTCCTAAGGGAATTATTGAAAAGTGATTAAAAAACAACCTGGTTCCCGTGGCGCAATGGTTAACGTGCTGGATTGTGGCTTTGAAGTAAGTGAGTTCGAACTCCAGTCGCGCTCTTACGTTCACTTTCGGCCTGATGAATGATCATATCACTTTGTTTTCAAAAATATAACTTTCTTTTTATTTCTCTTGTAAAAGTCGAAACTTTCGTACGTGTGAGAGACACAGGAAGATAAATACAGACGGACACTGAATGGTGGAGGACTGCTATATTGATTTTCTTTGACCCACTTGGTGATTCCGTATTAAAAGACATACGTCTTTGCTTGCTTGACGATTGGTGCTCAACCAGGGGTTGTCTGTGGTCTGCTGCCCCCGCCTCACTGGGCATCTGCCGGCCACTCGCTGGCCAAGACTATCGTAACTCTGAAACTGACCATATCTGTGTATATATATAATTTCATAAGAAATCTACTTTTTTCTGGTTGTCAACCCACATGAGCTGCTTCTGCTTGTTTACTTAGGTGAAACATCCTCTTTTAGACATCTCTGACTGATGGCTCTTTCAAAGATTTATATGCAACACTAGGAAAAGGTTTTAATACCCCTAGGAAAAGGTTTTAAACCCTCTTATCTCCCAGTTATGGTTTAAATAGCATCACTGCTATTCTTCTATAATGATTGCTTTGGCATTGGATAACGTACGAAGGTTGCTATGCCATTAAACAAAGAAATGCCAGGTTTCTTTGTTTAAAGATATATCAAGCTTCGTCCAGTATTTGTCCAAGATTTGATCTTAATCAATTTAGCTCATTTCTGAAGACGATAACTTTCGCACAATTAACACTTCTCATTTTAAACACTGCTTCAAATGATATTAATAAAAATTTCAAGTATTTACTTCTTATTTAAAGAATAAGATGTTTTTAATAAGTTACTGGACGGATTTAAAAGTATTTTCAAGAAATTTAACTTTGTCATCTAGACATCAGAAGGGCTATGAAATAGAAATCTAGTTTTATATGTTTGGGGGTTTTTTTGTGATGCGAGTAGAAATGTGTGTGACAATTAGTAATGGCTGTTTTTTGGTATAATTTTAATACTAATCTATAATTAGTTCTTATGAGTTGGTGAAATCTAGGATTGGTTTACTTTGCTTAGCTTTTCAATAAAAGTCTGAAATTTCAACATCTTTACGGTAGAGGATTAATATGTCATGTCAGTATTTCAGATAGACTGTCTTAGATTTTTAAGTTCTCGTAACATTTTTACAAAGTAAACTAAAGTTGGCGACCCCAGTCGAGGGTGACCCGAAGGTTCCCTTTTCGATAGCTAATACACCGAGGTGTAGGGGAGGGTGCTACTCCATTCCATGGATTGCTCCACTTTACCTTTACCTTATAGTGTTGAGTGTTAAGTAAGCAAGCATCAAGTACCATTTTTGAGTTTTGGCATGACTCGACCTGGGATTGAACCCCGGTCTCCAGGACCAATGACGAATACTCTACTCTTTAGACCAATGGCCAGGTGACATTTTAATAAAATACAGAAAAAATGTTATTTATGGAATATTGAATTGGTACAAGGACTGTATTATTATATTATAATAGCAATATCAACAAAAGGTGGGCAGGGGTCTCCTCATGGTGTAACGGTTAAACTCCTTGACTGCGCAGTCGTTATAAAAGAGTTCAATCTCCAGTCACGCGGTTACGTTTACTTTCAGACAAATGCACTTGGTAAAGGCATGAACCTGATTATCCCCCCAGCTATGGATCAAATACCTCCACTTCTGTTCTTCTAGAAGGATGTCTTTGGCATCAAATAACCTAAGAATGTTGGAGGTGCCCGTGGTGTAATGTTTATCGTCGGAGGAAATGGACACGGCAACACGAGTTTAAATCCAGGACGAGACTGATTGCATTTCACATAGCACTAATACCCTTGGGAAAGGTATGAATCCAATTATTCTCCCTCCAGCTATGGGTAAAATAGTAGGGCAGACTTGGTTCTTCAGCCTTGGTGAGGCAACTAGTCTAGGAGAAGGAAAACTCTGAATTCAAACCGGTTGAACTCCGCTTAAAAATTGACCTTGTGTCATATCCTGCCCGAGCGGAGGGGTTGGAAAATATGAAAAACCCAAGAATGTTGGTATGCCAACAAACAAAGGCCAGGCAATACTAAAAATGACTCAACTAGTGATTGTCTTGTATATGACAAGGGGATGATTTTCGTTAGTTTTATTAGGACATTTTACTTTAAATTAAACCAGCTCATTGGCCTAGTGGGTAGATTGTTCGCCAATGGTCCGGGAGACCTGGGTTCAATCTCACGTCGCGTCATACCAAAGACTTTAAAAATGGTACTTGATACCTCCTTACTTAACACTCAGCAATATAAGGAACGTATCAAGGGTTAAGTGGAGAAATCCAGGGAAAAGAGTAGCGCCTTCCCCTACACCTCATTGTAGTAGCTATTGAAAAGGGAGCCTTACGGTCGTCAACTTTACTTACAACTTTTTTTCTTTAAATTAGAATTCTTTTACAATGAATTAAAATGAAAAGTCTAGGTATAGTAACTTAATTTAATTTTAATATTTTTTCTCTTCTCTTTTTTTCATTCTCAGATCTTTCTTTTTTGGGGTGGAAGGAAGGATACCATTACAGTCGTATGAGAACTCGTTTCTCTCTTTTTTTCCGAAAACCAAGCCCTGAAGTTACGGTTGCCATTTGGTCGGTTGGTTTGTTGTCTGGGCTTTACGGCATATTAATCTTTGTCAGTTATTTAATGCCAAATACATTTTAAAACAAATAATCAGTTTTATTTCAAACAATTCAGTTTAGCATGAGTACAAAGTTTAATAGTCAAAAACATTCATATTTCAATCTATTCAGTTTAGTTAAACAGTTCTAATTCAGCTAATTCATTTTAGTATAAGTATACATTTTGTTTACACACAGTTTAATGTTAAAACAGTTCTATATTAAACAATTCAGTTTAGCGTAAGTACAGCTTCAATGTCATTTCAAAGCAGTTCATTTCAAACAATTCAGTTTTGCATAAGCACGCAATTTAAATGTAAGTACAGTTTAATTGTCATTTTTTTTAGAAAATTTAAGCTATTCAGTTTAGTCAACCAGTTCTAATTCAAACAATTCAGTTTAGCATAAGTAGGCAGTTTAAATATAAGAACACATTTTAATTGTGAAAAATATTTCTATTTCAAGCAATTCATTTTAGTCAAACAGTTCTCATTTAAAAATTCTAGTTTAGCATAAGTATGCAATTTAGCTCTATTTAACTTATAGAGAGGACCCTTATCAGGTACTCTCTGCAGAGGGTCAGTTGGTATATTTTACAGCCCCAGCCGACAGGGCAAGGTTGCCATTTGGGATTTCTTTTTTTGTAACAAGTTTTTGACTTAAATTGAAGACAGTATATTTTGAAGAATTTCCATCTCTCTTTTAAGGAATATAAATGAATAAGTTCTTCGTTATTGTATAAACTGACAAGTGAATTAATCTGAAGGAAAAAAGTTTTTTTTTAAAATAAAGTTGATTATTATTATTATTGTTATTATTTTTGAGAGTTTTTCACACTAGCATTAGCTGATGTTTTCTCACAGGAATTTGAGTGACAGCAAGTCTCCTCGAGTCTCTAGGACTCTTCACAGTATTCTAGCCGATCTAATTACTGCTGTAGTTTGGATAGTTTCCGCTCGTCTTCTTATTTCCAAGACTTTCAGTCCCGGTACCAATCCTTTAGTTACGATACCTAGTAGACCAATTACAATTGGTATCACCGTCACTTTCATGTTCCACTGCTTTTTCAGTTCTAGCTACTTATCTTTCTTTTTGCTTTCTCTCAGTTTTATGCTGTAGTCAGCGGGGCCAGCAAAGTCCTCAATTCGGCAAGTTCTCTTTTTTTTTTGTTGATTATTAATAGGTCTGGTTGTCTGGCCGAGATTTGTATCTCAAAATCCTAGAGGATTTCATGCGTCTCGTTTCCAGGACATACTCTGGTTTGTGCAAATACCATTTGTTCGTATGGTCAAATTTCAATTTCTTGCACAATTCCCAATGATTCATTTTATCCACTCATTCGTGTCTAGTCTTATATTATTATTATTATTATTAGAGTTTATCACAGCGTTGGCTGATGGTATTTTACTGGAGTTTGAGTGACAGCAAGTCTCCTCAAGTCCCCAGGACTCTTCTCAGTATTCTGGTCGTTCTCAACAATGCTGTAGTTTAGATGGTCTCCACTCGTCCTCCAACTTCCAAATCCTCCAGTCCCTTTAATTGTCCTTTAGCCACTGTTGCGAATATACCAAATACAATTGGTATAATCGTCACATTCTTGTTCCTTATTTTTTTCAGTTCCCTAGCAAGGTCGAGGTACTTATCTTTCTTTTCACTTTCTTTCGGCTTTATTCCGTGGTCAGCCGGTACAACAACAAAGTCCCATAGGAGTTTGTGTGAGTTATTCTCCAGGACAGCTGCTGGATTGTGCATATACCATTTGTTTGTATGATATTTATTCGTTAGAGTTTTTTTTACATCAGCGTTAGCTGATGGTTTTTCAATAGAGTTTGAGTGACAGCAAGTCTCCTCAAGTCTCCAGGACTCTTCTCAGTGTTCTGGCCGTTCTCAATAATGTAGTGGTTTGGATGGTCTCCACTCGTCCTTCAACTTCCAAGTCCTCCAGTCCCTTTAGTAATCCTTTAGTTACTGTTCCAAATGCACCAGTTATTATTATTATTATTATTATTATTACACTGTCTCGTTCCTTGAAAAACTGAACTTGTCTAGGTGAGGCCGGTTGAAAGAATATTCGTTTCAATATGTTTTTTATATGCTTTATTTTTTATCGGCCTCTTTTTCACTCCAAACTGCAAACAGTTATTTGATATGAAAAATATTCGCTAAAGAAAGGAAATAACTCTAGAATGTTGGTGAAAAGTCTTATATCATAGTGCCATAATTCGATCCTGTCATGTTTACGAGAAATATTTCTCTTCTGCTTTCTCAGGTTCTTTTTTTTCTTTTCCTTTCTTTTTTTCTTTTTCTTTCGTTCTTACGTGAAAAAAGAAAGAAGGAAAAAAATTCTACTTTCTACAAAACATCATTACAGAGATAGTCACGCGTTTACACATTGATATCAATCCGTCAAGTTTCTTCAGCTTAAGAAAATGTCCGAAAAGTTTATATACAACTTCTGACATTTACGGCGGCAGAAAACAAGCAAACAGATAATTCCTGGAAAGACAAATCAGTGAAGAATTAGGCAAAGCCGACAAAAACAGAAGTTGTCTGTCAGTCATTCTATCATTCTTCATGGTTAAATAATTCTCTCTGCGCCCCGATAGTGGGGTTTAGAATACACTGATTGCAGAGGGGTAAGCCCCACTGCACAAAAAAGGGGTCTCCTGGTATTTGGTGTTGAGGCTCTTGTTTTAGCGTTCTTAAGGAATGTGAAGTACCCCTTCGTTGGTATTACTCACAAAACCACTCTGATCTGGAGTGGCAGAAATTTTAGGGTCCCATCTCTGGGTAAAAAAGATCATTTTTTCAAATCATTTCTATTAGATAAAAATATTTGATGTCAAATAACAGTAAAATATTTGTATTGACTAGTTACTGGAAGCTATAATCGTTTACGAATGATTATTAGTCACTAGAAACTATACAACTTGGTGCGTACTAATGATTACTATAAAAACTAATAATTCCTTGAAACCCTGGAATTGTTTGTATTAGATAGGTATACTTTAAAACATACAATTGTGTGCAAAACTGAGGTTGACTTAATGGCATATAAACCCTTAATATGCCAAATCTCGTTAACACTCACACACACGCACACGCATATATATATATATATATATATGAAATTATGAAAATAATTCCGACATTGCCACAAGGACTTATTTTCATAATATTAGCACTATCTTATGCATTGACCACTTTTAGACGGCAATTACACAAGAATGTTGCGAGCAATATTGAACAAGTCCTGGCGGCAACATTCCACAAAGCACCAACTATACGGTCACCTGCCTCCCCTCACGAAAAATATCCAAGTTAGACGAACCGGACACGCAGGACACTGCTGGAGAAGCAGGGACGAGCTCATGTGATGTACTCCTATGGACCCCCACATATGGCCGAGCAAAAGCAGGACGACCAGCTCGAACATACATACTGAAGACCTGCCAGAGGCGATGAACGATAGGGAAAAGTGGCAAGAGAGGGTCAGGGATATCCGTGCTAGCGGCACGACATGATGATAATGATGATTACGTTTTAGCTTTGGTAATTCTGTCGGATTTTTCTTTTGACTAGATATATGTGCCTCCTGATAATTTTTAAGTAGCACGTGTGTTTTTCTTCTTTTCTTTTTTTACAATTTTTTCACAGATATCAGTTTGTAGAATTTTCAAATTGCACAATTTGTTTTTTTTTTACACCAACAGAATTATAGATTTGAAATAAAGATTAATATATATATATATATATATATATAACAATAAATTTTTGGTATCAAACATTTCTAAAGCTATAATGTTTTACTAAGGATTATTATTTGCTAATTGAAACGATACAAGTGAGTGTAAAAATGACTGTTATTAAATGAAAATAATTATTCGTGACCATATAATTATTCGTATTATAGATAGATAGATAGATAGATAGATCTGAAAAACACCATAAATATGTATATACATATATATGAACTGAAATCATTATCATCATCATGACGTGCAACTAGCACAGATATCCCTGACCCTCTCTCGCCACTTCTCCCTATCGTTCATCACCTGTGGTTGGTCTTCAGGGCTACATCCCGAATTCTCACATAGCTGTTGAATGTATGGTCGTCCTGCTTTTACCCGGCCATATGTGGGGGTCCATTGGAGTACATCTCTTTTGAGCTCGTCCCTGCTTCTCCAGCAGTGTCCTGTATGCCTGGTTCGTCTAACTTGGATAGTTTTCGTAATGGGAGGCAGGTGGCCGTATAGTTGGTGTCCTGTGGGGTGTTGCCGCCAGGACTTATTCAATATTGCTCGCAGCATTCTTGTGTAATTGCCGTCTAGCTTCTTCTGAAATAGATTGGCCTAAATCTTTTTAACAGCATTGTTTTAAGATTTAACTCGAAGTTCCTTATAAGACTACTACACGTACATGTTGACCTCTCCACGCCGATTTATTCTGACGATACACTTCATGGTTGGATTTGATTTTCATATACTTTTTGCCGGTTTATCTATCCACTAGGCTACGACTTATGTGTGTTAGATGTTCTCTTTCTTTACTTACATTTTCGTTTCCAGACAGAACGAAAAAAATAGATGTGAGACTGGACCTTGAGATATTAGTCACGAGGATCAATGCAATTTTTATAGGCTTGCCCCTGGATACGCATTAAAATGACAGTACTTCGATGTTCTTCCCCTGAGGGGAGGTACTTAAATGTTACCCTTAGCTGTATGTTGTATTTAACAGTTTCCATATACTTTTAAAAATTAGCGTCTTTTAATGATTTGTACGTCTAATGTCCTAACTTAAATGTGACAAAGGGTCGGATTAACGTGAGGTACCCGGCAAGAAGTATACCTCTAAAGCGACGGGTTAAGAAATAATTCGTATCTCGTCGGTATTCCACTCCAAAGGACACTTCAAACGCTAGGCAATGAGTTCTTACTGCTTTTAGGCGATGGGAAGGTGCTGCTTGAGATGAAGGTGCCTCAGGAACAAGGGCACTTAACGTTTTAATATAAGCTAACTGACTCAAATTCCAGTTCGAGGTGTACGTGGGGAAATTGTTACCGGGATAAGAAACGGACATGACGACTAGAGTTCAAAACCTGGACAAGGCTGTTTGCATTTCATATGTTAATACTCTTGGAAGAGCCATGCATGCAACTATTCTAACTCGTGTTTCGGGGAAATAGTAAAGCGGGCTGGGTACTTTAAGCTTGGAATGACAACCAGTATAGGAGAAGGAAAACTCTAAATTCAAACATGTTACACGAATGTGGCTGGGGATCAACTCCCGAGAAATTGCACACGCGAATACATGCGCAGAGCCGGCTTAATACACACATACGCACACGCAGAAACACACGCTGACAAAAAAACACACTTAGAAGAAAACAAAAAAGACAAACGCACACAAACACTTAAACAAAAAGCATACAAACACACACATAAACGCACAAAGACGAACTCAAACATACCCACATACACAAACACACACATCACGCAAAAAAAACACAAACACACACACGAACACCAGCAACACACACACACACACACACACACAAACACAAAAAGAGAAGCACACACACACATTCACATATATACACAAACAATCACACACACACACACACACAACACGAAAAAACAAACTCACAAACGCACACACAAATACAAGTAACACAAACACACACAGAGAAGCAATTACATACACACATACACACACAAACAATCACACACACAAACACGTGCATACAAAGAAGAATACGCGGACAAGCAAACAAACACACGCAAAAAAAGAATCATATATAAGCACACATACAAAGACAGAAACTCACACATACACACACACACACACACAAAGAAGCATATGCACAATAACAAATACACACACACACACATACACACACCCATACAAGCACATGCTCTCTCTATCTCTCTATCTCTCTCTCTCTCTCTCTCACACACACACACAAACAAACAAACACAGAACGAATACACACGCTCAAACACCCATAAAGAAGCACATACACAATAACAAATACATACGAACAAACAAACAAAAAAGTACACACACATACACACAATGAAGCACATACACAATAACAAATGCATACAAACAAGCACACACACATGTCTATACAAACATGTCCACCCTCTCACACACACACACACAAAAACATGTACACCCTCTCACACACACATACAAAGAAGCACATACAGAATAACATACGCACACGCAGAAACACACGCTGACAAAAAAAACATACGAGAAAACAAAATGTCAAACGCACACAAGCACTGAAACAAAAAGCATACAAACACACACATAAACGCTCAAAGACGACCTCAAACAAACCCACATTACACAAACACACACATCACGCAAAAAAAAAACCCAAACACACAAGCACAAACTCAGACAAAGAGAAGCACACACACACACACACACACACACACACACACACGCACACATGCGCACACACACACACAATCAAACACGAAAAAACACACACATCTATTCACCCTCTCACACACACACATGCATACAAATATGTATACCCTCTCATACACACATACAAAATAGCACATACACAGTAACAAATACATACAAACAAACAAGCACACGCACACACATACAAATATATGCACACACTCAAGCACACACTCAGCTCCCCCCCCATACCAGGTGTCAGCATTGAGACGCATATGCTGATCCAGAGTTAATATAAAAAGTAGTCATCAGCTTAATTGAGATTAGCACAGACTCGAATGACTTAATTTGATATTGTCGTAGGAAATACCTTCGACGACTCAAATTCAAATTCTCTATGAGGAAATTTGTGCTTTACTTCGTAAACTTTACCTAAAGCTGTCCGATGTCACCATTAATCTTTATTCTGGAAAATCAGGCTTGAACAATAATGCCATCTTCTGAGTATCTAGTTAAATTTTAAGAATCTAGACTCACAAAACATCATTAGTGAGTTCGAATCTCGCTATGTACCATAGAAATCCGACCACGTGTCACAAACAAGCGAAGATTAGTATTTCACTAATATTAATTAATTGATTTTAATGCCATGTCGAACCTTCTCGAGTTATTCTGTCTTACGGTGAGTGAACAGCATTCATTATTCATTTAATGTGCATTCTTTGTGAAGCTGTGTCATATTTTTTGTACACAGTTATATGAAGTATTCCTATCTTCTAATACCAATAGTTTGCCCACTGTAAAATGGTTTCAAGTATTCAAATCTAATATTGATATTTATATATTCTAAGTAAGAACTGGCTCATTGGTCTAGTGGGTAGAGTGTTCGCCAATGGTCCAAGAGACCTGGGTTCAATCCCAGGTCACGTCATACAAAAGACTTTAAATATGGTACTTGATATCCCCTAGCTTAACACTCAGCAATATAAGGTACGTATCAAGGGTAATTTGAAGAAAGGAGTAGCGCCCTCTCATACACCTCTGAAACTCCTGTTTCAATATACTTTGAAATTGTGTTGTTTTTTTTCTTTTAATTCGCCTCGTACCCTTAAATATTTTACTCTTGGGATATATTTTCAAGTTAACAAACAAGAAAACTTCACTCTGATCTTGTTACCCTAGGGAGTGCCACATTCGCACAATCCACTATTTTGGCAAAAACAGCAGAATAAAAATAAATATTGAATTTTTAGACATAACTAATTTACTATCTGGTCTATTGGCCTTGCGGTTGAAGTGTTCGTCAAGAGACCGGGGTTCAATCTCAGGTCGAGTCATACCAAAAACTGCAAAACTGGTACTTGATCCCTCCTTGCTTAACACTCAGCATTATAAGGTACGTATCAAGGGAAAAGTGAAGCAATCCATGGAAAGGAGTAGCGCCCTCCCAAACACCTCGATGTAGTAGCTATTGAAAAGGAAGCCTTCTTGTCACCCTCGACTAAAGGGAGACAACTCTACTTTTACTTTTTATGTTTTAAGCAATTATTTCTATTAAAAGATACTCATTCGCTTGCCCACAATCGTATGGTTTCAAATAACTCGTCACAATCCTAAGAAAATAACAATAGCTTCAAGTAATTATGCAAATAATTTGCTCTTAGATGAATAGGTGCAAGTATCCAAATCTAATATTTATAATTATATGTTAGAGTGTTCGCCAGTGGCCAGGGAGATCGGGGTTCAGTCGAATCATACCAAAGACTCAAAAAATGATATTTGATGACTCCTTACTTATGATTATAAAATATTGATCAAAAGTAAGTTAAACAATTCTGGTAAATGAGTAGCACTCACCCCAAAACCTCGGTCGGCTAAATTATATATATATATATATATATATATATATATATCAAACAATTATTTTTTATTTGATAATTATCTTTCATTCGCACACAATAATATGTTTTCAAGTAATTCATAACAGTCTTATGATAATAACTTCAAGTAACTATAATTAAAACAAATAATTTTCACACAGTTGAATGGTTGCAATAAAGTGAAATCTAATATTAAATTCTTACGAAGAATCAAAATGGATTTCGGAGAAACCAATCCACAATATCACAAATTCTGACAATTATTCGAATTTTAGAAGGAGTACAAGTAAAAAACCTTGAGGTGACATTCTTATTTATATAAGGCATTTGACTTCTTATTTATATAAGGTGACTTCTTATTTATATAAGGCATTTGACACAGAGGAAAGATGGAGCAAATACATCTGGCCAACGGTTTACCCCAAGAAACAGTCGCAGCCATTATGATGTTCCATAAAAACAGTACGCTCACCGGATGGAGACACAGGTTTTCTGCAAGATGACACATTAGCCCCATACCTGTTCATAATCTGCCAAGACTTCGAACGTCGATAGATTTAATGAAAGAAAATGACTTTATACAGGAAAACGCAAGAAGAAAAAGACTGGTTTAGTTTGAACTGATTTCTTGGCATATCAACCATTGTAGATTATTTAATGCTAAATCTTCTTTATACAAATATATTAGATATACATGATTTGATTTGGTTGGTTTTTATGGCATATCAACCATTGTAGGTTAGTTAATACCAAAATTTCCTTATACATATATATTCAATATATAAGATATAGTTAACTATTGTAGGTTATTTAATGACAAATCCTCTTTATAAATATATATCAAATATATATGATTTGGTTAGCTTAGGTTTTATGGCATATCAACTATTGTAGGTTATTTAATGACAAATCCACTTTATACATATATATCAAATATATAGGATTTGGTTTGGTTGGGTTTTATGACATATCAACTATTGTAGGTAATTGAAAGCTAAATCCATTTCATACATTTAAACAGATCTATTTCAAACACTTATTTCAGCATTAGTTAAGTTTTTTGTTTAGACACAGATAAATGATCAAACAGTTCTATTTCAAACAATTTAGTTTAGCACAAGTGGGCAGTTTAAATGTTAAAACTGTTCTATTTGTAACAATTCAGTTGAGCAGAAGTACACAGTTTTGTTCTAGTTGTCCTATTTATCTGGACCCATGTGGACCTTGAAGCGATGGCAATAAATGGGTACTCCGCATTCCCCAAAGCTCCAGCATTACTGGAGCCTCACTATCAGATTGTTTTGTATCATATACAGGACACTCGTCGGAGGAGTTTTACTCCACTGCCGAGATGCAGCCGATTTGGCAGAAATAAGTTATTAAAAGACTGATAGATAGATAGATAGGTAGATAGATTATTACGCCGATCATTCAAATAAAGAGTTTGTCTGCACGCATGCCTAGAAAATCAGCATCCAAGATTCAAGCCCTCGCCACTAGCTCGAACACTACCTCTCATCATAAAGAAAAAGACGCAACTCTTTTAGTCACCGAGCAGGATATATCTGATAGGGATTCATACTGCGTGCATGCATATCACGCTTGCTATGTTCACGACAGAATTACAGGTGTCACTTTACATCATAATTTGTGCTGATTAAAAGCGGCTAGTAGTAGTGACACGTTTGCCTCTATTTTTGAGAGCACCGCACCTTTTTCTCTTCCTACGCACCCCTACTACTGACACCGCCTTACAAACAATCGAAATTTAATAAAGCCAACACAAATAAGCATGTCTAACTAGAGCAGTCTGTCTCTAGTCAGTAGTTGGGTGGGGGTGAAGTGGTGATCCTCCGACACCTCTCCATCACCCGGTATAATTAGTACGTCCGTGACATATTACAAATCGCCAACAGCCCTGCTCCTCAGCATTCAACGCATATTTTGTGGGGACAATAGAGAAATTAAAGGTCTCGTTGACGTTCTTTTGATTGCAGCCAGTTGCTCAAGAATTAAAATGCTGTCTTAAGACTGCTGCATCGAAGTCAACGATACTGTCAGAATTCCCTTCTGTGTCTTGAAGGTTTTATATATGATACCCAACATCATTCATATAGTTTAATAATGCATGAAGATGACAAGAATATCTGTCGTATTTAATCTGGCATTCCTTGTTGAAGCATTGTCCTCCGTTCACTATTCAGAATATTAGACAACTCTTTGATAGGTAGGAAATAAGTCTGTACTACATAAGATTTACTAACGCACGTCAAAATCACTATTTTGTTAACCTATGGTTGGTTGGTTGGTTGGTTGGATTTTGGGGTTTTATAGCATATCAACCTTTGTCGGTTATTTAATACCTAATCCATTTTTA
>CAUZXS010003795.1:0-20000 GCA_963585895.1 Sepioteuthis lessoniana | reverse complement strand
GGATTTTTAGCGACCCATAGACTGGATATGAAAATATTACTAGACCCAAAAATCCCGTCTTTACTTTAATCTGATCATCTCTGCTAATACACGCTGGAATAAATTAATGGTTACCAAAATGGGCTCACGAATATACACATATACGCAGATACATACCTATGGTTAACTCTTAACCATACCCATGTATATTCCCGCATCTACATACATACACACATACATGTACTCACACCTACTCACTTGTCTACAAATATGCGCATACAGGGTATCTCAAAATAGATGTAACCAATTAATCTAGGGGTGTCCTCGTGGTGGAATGGTTAAAGCGAGTTCGAACTCCAGTCACGCTATTACGTTCACTTTTGGACTAATACCCTGTGGAAAGTTGTGAATCCCCTTATCTTTCCATCTATGGGTTAAATAGTACTATTATTGTTCTTATAAGGTGTATCAAAAAAGTGAGTACACCCCTCATATTTCTGCAGATATTTAAGTATATCTCTTCATGGGACAACACTGACAAAATGACACTTTGACACAATTAAAAGTAGTCCGTGTGCAGCTTATATAACAGAGTTAATTTATTTTCCTCTCGAAATAACTCAAAATATAACCCCTCAGCTAAACCCCTGCCAACAAAAGTGGGTATACCCCTAAGAAACTACACCCCTAAATGTCCAAATTGAGTACTGCTTGTCATTTTCCCTCCAAAATGTCATGTGACTCATCTGTGTTACTAGACCCATGTGTTACTAAGCCCCTGTGCATAGGGAGCAGGTGTGTTCAAATTTATACTCTCATACTGGTCACTGAAAGATCCAACATGGCACCACATTCGAAAGAACTCTCTGAGGATCTTAAAAGACGTATTGTTGCACTAAATGAAGATGGCCAAGGCTACAAGAAGATTACCAACACCCTGAAACTGAGCTGCAGCACAGTGGCTAAGATCATCCAGTGTTTTAAAACTGTGGGGTCCACTCAGAACAGGCCTCGGGTAGGTCATCTAAAAAAGCGAAGCGCACGTGCTGAGGGTTACATCCAAATGCTTTCTTTGAAAGATCAGTGTAGAAGTGCGATCAGCATTGCTGTAGAGATTGAAGAGGTGGGGATCAGCCTGTTAGTGCTCAGACCATAGGCCGCACTCTACATCAAATTGGTGTGCATCGCTGTCACCCCAGGAGGAAGCCTCTTCTGAAGACGATACACAAGAAAGCCTCCAAACAGTTTGCTGAAGACATGTCAACAATGCACATGGATTACTGGAACCGTGCCCTATGGTCTGATGAGATGAAGATTAATTTATTTGGTTCTGATGGCTTCAAGCATGTGTGGCGGCAACCAGGAGAGGAGTACAAAGATAAGTGTGTCATGCCTACAGTCAAGCATGGCGGTATGAATGTCATGGTCTAAGGCTGCATGAGTGCTGCAAGTGTTGGAGAGTTATATTTCATTGAGGGAAACGTGAACTCCAACATGTACTGTGAAATACTGCAGCAGAGCATGATCCCCTCCCTCCAATAACTGGGTAGCGGGGCAGTGTTCCAGGATGACAATGACCCCAAACACACCTCCAAGACGACCATTGCTTTTCTGAAGAGGCTGAGGGTAAAGTTGATGGACTGGCCAAGCATGTCTCCTGAGTTGAACCCAATAGAACATCTTTGGGGGATCCTCAAGCGGATGGTGGAGGTGTTGCAAAGTCTCAAATATCTGCTAGCTCTGCGACGTCATCACAGTGGAGTAGAAGAGCATTCCAGTGGCTACCTGTAAAGCTCTGGTAAACTCCATGCCCAGGAGAGTAAAGGCAGTTCTGGATAATGATGGTAGCCACACAAAATATTGACAGTTGCCATGGTGTATGTTAATATTGACAACTTTCCCGAAGGGGTGTCCTCACTTTTGTTGGCAGGGGTTTAGCTTTTAATGGTTATATTCTGAGTTGTTTTGAGGGGAAAATGAATTAACTCTGTTATATAAGCTGCACACAGACTACTTTTCATTATGTCAAAGTATCATTTTGCCAGAGTTGTCCCATGAAGAGATATACTTAAATATCTGCAGAAATATGAGGGGTGTACTGACTTTTGTGATACAAGCAGTAATCAATTTGGACATTTAGGGGTGTAGTTTCTTAGGGGTGTACCCACTTTTGTTGGCAGGGGTTTAGCTCTTAATGGTTATATTTTGAGTTATTTTGAGGGGAAAATAAATTAACTCTGTTATATAAGCTGCACACAGACTACTTTTCATTGTGTCAAAGTATCATTTTGTCAGTGTTGTCCCATGAAGAGATATACTTAAATATCTGCAGAAATGTGAGGGGTGTACTCACTTTTGTGATAAACTGTAGAAGAATGGCTTTGGTATTAAATAACCTACGAAGGCTGATATGCCATTAAATAAAGAACTCAAAGAAACCAACCCAATTAATTCGATAATGGTTTATATATCACATATCATTTGGAACATGTCCTGTAAAAATGCATCCTTTGAGCAAGAGACATCAAATCAATGTTTTTTTTGTTTTAATTCTTATATCAGCTTTCAGGACATGCAATCTTTTTTTTTTTTTTTTTTTTTTGAGTTTCTTGGTTTTTGTGTTTAATGGCATATCACACTTTGTAGGTTATTTGATGCTAAAGCCATCCTTCTAGAATAACAGTTGTGGTACTATTTAATATCAATGATTTACGAGGAAAATACACCATCACGATATTTGGAAAATGTGGAGTGCGGAATAGAGGATATGATCATACGTGGCCAGTTCAAATTCCAACTAATGCATCAAATTAAGATGTGGACAAATAAAAGTCCCAAACGAATTAATCTGTTAAAATTGAAGGATACCACGGTGGGTGCAACTTTGACGGTTGAACTACTGTCCTGGAGCACTAGATAATATGGAGTAACCCTTCATTGCTATTGCTCACAACTCAGCTCAGGCTCAGAGTGGCAGCACCTGACATGGAGTAATCTTTGGATAAAATAAAACTATTTGACTTTAAACATCTGAGAAGTAAAATTTGATTGGACTTGGTGGCTCTTCAAAGTTTTACCATGTCAGAACAAAGTTTGTAAGAAAACGTCATGTTTGGTTGGTTTGGTTAGACTTTAGAGTAAATAAATAACCTTTCTTGGTTATTTAATGGCAAATCGTCTTTTTACGAATATATTAGATATATATGATTTGGTTTGATTGGGTCTTATAGCATATCAACCCTTGTAGGTTATTTAAACCCAAATCCTATTTATACATATATATCAAATATATATGGTTTTTAGACACGTTTTTTGGATAGTATTTTAAACAAATATTTTTGTACACAGTTAAATTGTTTCAAGTATTTCTATCAGTCATGAATAAGTCAGTTTACTCTGATTATTGTTCGTAGATTTGCTTGATTTCATGTCAAACATTGTAGGTTATAACAGGTTATATCAGATTGATATGATTTTGTTAATAACATTTTTTTAATGAAGCCTGAGTTCATTTTCCTCAAGTTAAATGATTTCAATTATTTTTTATCTAGTACGAATCATTATATTTACTTTGAATCATTTGTTTGCACACAGTTAAATGGTTTCAAGTATTGCAATGTAACACTAACAATTTAACATCTGTCATATGGTTGCAAACATTTAGATAAATATACATGTATGATTTGTAAGCGAATAGTTTGCTGATAATTTTATTTTTGAATAAGTTAAAATTAATTTGTTTCCACACTAGTATTGCTTGTATTTCTACGCTAACATTAGACCTGTGATCCCCAGTGCGCCTGTTCAAGTAATTCACCAATATATATTTCCAGGTGGAGCTATTTCCTCGTAGCAGATAACAAAATCTCATAGTAAAGAAAAGATAGTGACGGGGACAGAGGCGGATGCTATGGGGAGCCGACAGTTTGAAATTCACTCAAGGGTAGAGAGAGATAGACGGTCGCTGATAGAATAATTGCGAATAATTTTCTTCTTTGAGTCCTTTTCACGACAAAGCAGCTTAATGGCATACCAACTTTATTAGGTTATATAATGCCAAAGCTTTCCTTATAAAAGAACGGCAGTTGTAATGCTTAACGCATAAATGAGGAGGAATAAGAAGTTCATACCGTTCCTACGCAAATTAGTCCGAAAGTGAACGTAATAAGGAAGCTGGATTACGAACTCTCTAACTACAATGTTAGCTATCACACCACAAAATTCTCTTTTCTAGTGATGGAGCTGTGAAGTGTAAAATATAATATGGTGAGGTGCCCGTGGTGTAATGGTTATCGTCGTAGGAAATGGACACGGCAACACTAGTTCAAACCCTGGACGAGACTGATTGCATTTCACGTAGCGCTAATACCCTTGGGAAAGGTATGAATCCAATTATTCTCCCTCCAGCTATGGGTAAATAGTAGGGCAGACTAGGTTCTTCTGCCTTGGTGAGGTAACTAGTCTACAAGAAGGAAAACTCTGAATTCAAACCTGTTAAACTCTGCTTAAAAATTGACCTTGTGTCCTGTCCTGCTCGAGCGGAGGGGTTGGTAAATATGGCTTGAGGGACCTTTTAGATGTACCTTTTATATAGTACGAATGAATAGGTATTCCAAGCTATAGATAAAATTGATGGATATATTGGGTTCTCTAGCTTTGGTAGAACGACCAATCTAAGAAAAGAAAGACTCTAATTTCAAAGCCTTGAAAGTGCCGTTCAGGAATATCTTTTTCATATTGGTTTACTATTCTCCTTTTATCAGCTTATTCTAAAAGCACTATAAACAAATCAGCAAGAATTCAGTTGTTGCATTTTGGCATTCGACCCGACCAAAAATGCCATCCCAAGGTGATACACCGAATGGAGGTGACACATTCTAATGGCAGTTATCAGAGGAAATCGCGTGGGCGGAAATTGGCTGATGAAATGGGACGAGGTAAAAAATTCCCATGGTACACTCATAGACTGATGCACCGGAAGAGAGTGACCTGTGAACTGCATGACAGTTATTTCCGCTTGATGACGATCAAATATGCGATTCCAAAGATCGAGTAGGCGACTGAGTGGACGTTGGACTACTTTATAACTCAGTCAAGACAGAAGTTGCGGTTAGAGCTGGAGACGGAGTTATAGACGAGGTGTGGTAAGGAAAGTCACGCCAGGCCGATGGGGCTCGGGGCTCCTGATTGAGTTGGGGTTCAGAGAAGTTGCAGTAAAGAAAGCCATCACCCAGCAGAGTGGGCCTCTGGGCCTCCGGTTGAGCATCAGGAGAACAAGAAAGACACAACGCTGACGGCCATAACAATGGGGTCAAAATATTGCAGTTTCTGTTCGGTCTCCAGCTCCCTCTCACACGCAAAACTTGAGTAACCCTTTCAAACGTTACGAATAAAGTGAGAGGTACATATATTTATAAAGAAGTCGTCCTACGTCATTATTATTGTGTCGTTATGATACGGCATATGAGAATATAACACAGTCAGCCTATTCTAAATCTTGCCGATACAGCAGTGACTAGTTAAATATAAATGCATTACAAATAATTTTAATATAGAATTACATCATAATCAATGGTCAGGAATCAAAACAGTTCATATGTTTAACTGAACTTTTGGATCCTGAAAGGCCGTGGTCAGCGAGTGTGGTTTGGTTTGGCATTATAAACGTTTCTGAATTATTAATGCCAAAGCCATCCTAGTGGACAGTAGTGTTGCTATTTAATCCATACCTGGGAGAGGTCGACGGGAAAGTCGATCACACACACGCACATATGCACACACAGAAACATACATATACACATATATATGGAGTATGTATATATGTATGTATCTTGAAAGCTTTTATTTGGTTTGGTTTGATGGCAAATGAACTGCAGAAGGTTACTTAATACCAAATATTTTTATACATATATATATATATATATATCTTGTATAATGATTCCTACTGCATTACTTCCGGTACCACGGAAGTATAAAAGACGCTGTGTCTCGAGAAGCGAGACAGAAGCAGAAGCAGAGACTGAAGAGCTCTGAAAGACGTCAGTCAGTAGAAGACCAACTTCAGTCGAAACACCCACAGAGAGAGACTTAAAATACTCGTCGAACTGTACCACTTGAATCAATAAATAATTAACTCAGTTTCACTGTGTATCGGTTCCTTACGACGATTCAACAATATATCATATATGATTTCTTAAAGAATTTTGTAGATAAAATCTTTAAAGAGTCTGAGCTTATATTATTTTTTGCACACAGTTAAATTGTTTCACTTATTTCTATCTAATGAATAATTCTATTTACTATTAAACATTTGTTCACACTGGTAAATGTTTTCAAATATTGCTATGTATCCCTAACAATTCAATTAAACATCAGTCATTTGTTTACACATAGTTAAATGATTAAACATTTCTTTTTCAAGCAATTCAAATTAGAATGTCATTTGTTTGCTCCTAGTTTAAATGTCAAACTACAAAGTTAAAACGTCAAATACTTCTAATTGACTTATAGACAGGACCCTATAGGGTACTAATACCCCAAGCAAGGGTGGACCTGGGAGCGATGGCAATGAAGGGGTATTTTGCATTCCCAAACGTTCCAGCATTACAGGAGCCTCACCGTCAGATTGTTAAGTACCATGTCCAGGACACTCGTTCGGGGAGTTTTACCCCCCTGCAGAGATTCCGTCTCGGATGGGTGAGTAATTACATCTGTAATATAATGGCCGATGGATTTCGGTTCATGACTTTGGGTTTAGTTAGGCTGAGAACTTTTTGGCTCAGCACATGGGTTAGTTTGGTGCAAACTTGATGCTTGTGTTAACGCGTGCGCGTGCAGAGCAGACGTGTCATTCAGGGATGTCACAATAGCCCGAGATGAGGAACAGAGTGACAGAGTGAGAATGACGTCACGCACCGGAAGCGCGCGGAGGTTTGGGGGGGATTTCGAAGAAAGTTAGAGAGTTGAAACTAGACGCTGAACGAGGAGGTTCGACTTTTGGGGCTCGCTGAGGCGAGACGAATATGTGCGCTATGGGCGCCGCACGAGATGGGGGCCAGATGAAAAAGACAGCATAGAAAGATTGTGTCTCTCTCCTTATGTCGAAGAACCTTTAAACTCAAAGGTAATAAAAGGTTCGTACCTGAACTGAGAAGTCGATACGTGATTCTCGTATTTCGAGATTCCTATGTTCTAAGTTTTCTATATGTGGTCATGAACATTCGATGTACGTTTCACACATAGGCGTATCTGGCAATGGTACACATCTATCAAAGTAACCAAAATCTAGGAAGCACTTCTCACTGATTTTGACAGCGTAAACAAGTTAACCAGATGAAAATGATGCCTGTCGATTTTTTCTCGAAAGTATCGACGAAAGTCAACACGTCGTGATATCGTAAAGGTGAGTGAAAACGATCGATTCGGTGACAGAAAAAAGAAAATAAAAAGTAAGAAAAACGAATAAATCCCTCTCTTCATCACCACTATACCTACCACTACTTGTTGATTCTGGATCATTGTCTTGGGAACCACGCAGAGAATAACTTCAGGCACTGTGTTACGATTTCAATAAAACTGAATGGGATGTTATTTAAAGTTTTAAGGTCGAGCAAAAGTGGTGTCACCATTGCATGAAACGCGATGCGTGTGGGGAAAACCATTCTTGATGCTTACGTGTTTTCCACTATCTCTCTATAGCACTTTCTTCATATCTACCTTTCTATCGTATTTAATTATATATCTATCCATTTATCCTCATAGTTTCTATCTATCTATCTATCTATTTCATTATGTCTATCTGCTTATCTTTCCTTATTTTAGAATTTCTATCTATCTGTCTATCTATCTATCACTAGATATTTTTATCTATCCTAATCATACTGTTCGTAAGCATCTATCATCTATCTTCTATCAATCTATTTCAATTCACATCTATCTATCTATCTATCTATCTATCTATCTATCTCAGTCTCTTCAATCTATCTATCTATCTATCTATGTCAATATCTATCTATCTATCTATCTATCTCAGTCTCTTCAATCTATCTATCTATCTATCTATCTATGTCAATATCTATCTATCTATCTCAGTCTCTTCAATCTATCTATCTATCTATCTATGTCAATATCTATCTATCTATCTATCTATCTCAGTCTCTTCAATCTATCTATCTATCTATGTCAATATCTATCTATCTATCTATCTATCTCAGTCTCTTCAATCAATCTATCTATCTATGTCAATATCTATCTATCTATCTATCTATCTATCTCAGTCTCTTCAATCTATCTATCTATCTATCTATCTATCTATCTATCTATCTATGTCAATATCTATCTATCTATCTATCTATCTATCTATCTATCTATCTATCTCAGTCTCTTCAATCTATCTATCTATCTATCTATGTCAATATCTATCTATCTATCTATCTCAGTCTCTTCAATCTATCTATCTATCTATCTATCTCAGTCTCTCCAATCTATCTATCTATCTATCTATCTATCTATGTCAATATCTATCTATCTATCTATCTATCTATCTATCTATCTCAGTCTCTTCAATCTATCTATCTATCTATCTATGTCAATATCTATCTATCTATCTATCTATCTATCTATCTATCTATCTATCTATCTATCTCAGTCTCTTCAATCTATCTATCTATCTATCTATCTATCTATCTATCTATCTATCTCAGTCTCTTCAATCTATCTATCTGTCTATCTATCTATCTCATCCGGTTCATATCTATCTGTATTTTAATTCAAATCAGTTTCGTCACTTGACTTATTCATTGTTACAAATATATAGTTCTCTATAAGCATTCTTACAACGTATGCGATCGGGATGATCAATCGATCGATCGATCAATCTTAGTTCATTATCTATCTATCGATCCATCTATCTACATCAGATAGTTTACGTTTATCTGTCTTTCTAGGTATCTATCTATTTATCTATCAATATATATATATATATATATATACCATTTTTTATCTATCCTTCTCAGATTATTTCTATCTATCTAACCACATTACATAGTTTATATCTATCTTCATTACATAATATATATATATATATATATATATATATATATATATATATATATATATATATATATTGTTCTTATTCATCTATCTTCATCACATTATTTCTATCTATCTATCTATCTCAGCCACAGAGTATTTCCGTGATTTTTTTCCTAAATATTGGGTCATTCAATAATGTTTCTCTTTGCATGACTTAGAAAATTATTATGCCATTGATTAAAGGAAAATTTTATGAAACCTGACTTTGCAACTCTTTAAAAATGTTTTCTGTTTTATCTGTTACTTTTTCATCTGTTTCGAAAAAAAAACACATACAAAACAAGGTTAACACCCTTCCAAGTACAATAACCCCATAATTCTAACCAGCAGTTGAGTGTTCATGCATACACACACATAGATAGATAGATAGATAGATAGATAGATAAATGCTAAAAAGAAAGAAAGAAAGAGATAGATAGATAGATAGATAGATAGATAGATAGATAGATGTCATCTCGATGTTTAGATCATATAAAAATGTCATCTATTCATTGAAAGTAGACAGTGGGTTCAGCTTTTTCATTGAACACTTTTTTTTCGAAATGGGCCGGATGGAATTTTATAAAATAGGGACCTTGTAAGGATTCCTTTGCGACTTTTGTGCATAAAAAATGTACTTTTTCATCTAATTTGGTTTCTTTGTTTCACGGCATATCAATTTTCGTGGGTTATTTAATGCCAAAGCCATCCTTGTTGGAAAAACATTGGCCTAATGGTTAGAGTGTTCACCAATCCCAAGTCGAGTCATACCAAAGACTCAAAAATTGTACTTGATGACTCCTTGCTTAACACTCAGTTTTATAAGGTACGGATTAAGGGTAAAGTGGGTCGATCCTGTGAAAAGATTAGCGCCCTCCCCTAAACCTTGTTGTAGTAGCTATCGAAAACGGAGCCTTCAGGTCACCCTCGACTACGGTCGCAATCTTTACTTACTATTTAACCCAGAACTGACAGGGATTGGGGAGATAAGGCCTTACCCAAGAGTATTATTCCAAAGTGAACACAATAGCGCAACCGTGGTGTAATGGTTATCGTCGTAGGAAATGAACACGGCGACACGAGTTCAAATCATGGACGAGACTGATTGCATTTCACATAGCACTAATACCCTTGGGAAAGGTATGAATCCAATAACTCTCCCTCCAGCTATGGGTAAATAGTAGGACAGACTAGGTTCTTTAGCCTTGGTTAGGCAACTAGTCTAGGAGAAGGAAAACTCTGAATTCAAACCTGTTAAACTCCGCTTAAAAATTGACCTTGTGTCATATCCTGCCCGAGCGGAGGGGTTGGTAAATAGGATAGCGCAACCGAACTTCAAACTCGATGTCCTAGTCCAATACTTTGGCAACTACGCTACTAGGACTACACACAAGAAAAAAACTATGTAGCAAACGCTAAGTTTTGTTAATGGGAACAGTCTAATAATGAAGATAAGAAGCGAGTAAGTTTAATATATATTTGTTTGGAAAACAAGTTTCCGGAATCTAGATGGTTTGGTTTGGTTTGGTAGGTTTTATGGCATATCAACCTTTGTAGGTTATTTAATGCCAAATCCATTTTTATGTAAATAATCTGTTCTATTGAAAACAGTTTAGTTTAGCATAAGTACACCGTTTAATTGTCAAAAACATTTCCATTTCAAACTATTCAAGCAGTTATATGTAATAATTCAGTTAAATGTAAATACACTTTTAATGTCTAAAAACAGTTCTATTTCAAATAATTCAGTTAAACATAAGCACGCAGTTTAAATGCAAGTACGGTTTAATTGTCAAAAACGTTTCTATTTCAAGCAATTTAGTTTACTCAATTGATTTTAGCATGAGTATGCTGTTAGTTCTATTTAACCCATAGATAGGGTCCTATCAGGTGCTACCACTCCGGGCCAAAGTGGACCTGTGAGCGATGGCAATGAAGGGGTACTCCGCATTCCCTAAAGCTCCAGCATTGCTGGAACCTCACCATCAGATTATTTAATGTCATATATCAGGACACTCGTTGGGGGGGTCTTACCCCTCTGCGAAGAAGCAGTCGGTGTATACTACAGACCCAGCCGACTGGGCAACCGGAATCTAGAGAAATTCATACATCATGGTCATATTTGTTTGATATCGGTACTGTATTTGTTTGGTAAATAGGATCGCTGGGTCTCTCAGAAGACGATATGAAAAGAAGAGAACAAGTATACATCAGAAAATTGGGAAAAATCAAACCCATGATCAAAGAAAATATCATTCCATTTATCATCGATACTGCAAACCTCTCTCTGTAAGTTACTGACTGACCCTTTACAAAAATGACCTGATATTACGTGTGACCGTTTCTCCTCCAACAGCAATGGTTTCAGTGATTGACATCTTGCTGTCGGTCACACAACTGGGCATCAGATTTACTGCTTGCAGGAGTTGGCCATTTATTAAGACTATGAAATTAATTTATAAAATATTTTTGACACTTGTAATATAGTAGGGACTTGGTAATTATTGAGCGTAAAGAATAGAACCTGACGTTTATTTTTAATATTTTCGCATTAGGATCTCCGATACGTAGCCTGGAGTCTGATGTAGACAGTCTGATACATTGGTTCCAACATGATCTCAGATAAATCAAAGTTCATGTGTTTTATTCAATTAAACTGCGTACGTTAAAATTATATCAACGATTAAACATCAAAGTTCAGATTTCAAAATTAGGTTATGGTAGAAATTTTGAAATTATATTGACATATAAATTCAAATTATTGACTCTATGTAAAAATTATGTTTTTTAAAAATGAATTTTATAATAATAACAATAATACTAAATATATCACACGACAAAACTTGGACGTGGCAAAGAAAAGGAAACTTTAAGAAAGAAACGTATCTCTCCTAATAGCAGCGCAAAACATCGCCATATGACCCAATCATACCAAAGCAAGGATAGATAAGATGCAACAAAACAGCAAATGTAGGGTATGTGGTGATAGAGACGAAGCGATCAATCATATAATTAGCGAATGCAGCAAATTAGCACAGAAAAAATATAAGACTAGACAAGACTGAGTGGGCAAGGGATTCCTGCAAAAATTTTAATTTGGCCATACGAACAAATTGTATCCGCACAAACCAGCAATCATCCAGGAGAATGAGACACACAATCTCCAATGCGATTTTAACATACAAACGGATCACCTAATCTCTACCAAACGACCAGACTTTTTGATAATCAACAAATAAAAGAGAACTTTCAAAATTGGGAACTTTGCTGTTCCGGCTGACCACAGAGTGAAATTGAAAGAAATTTATAAGAAAGATAACTACCTCGACCTTGCTAAGGAATTGAAAAAATTGTAGAACATGAAAGTGACATTTTTACTAATGGTAATTGATGCTATTGGTACAGTCACCGAAGGATTATTAAAAGGACTGGAGGACTTGGAAATAAGAGAACTAATGGAGACCATCCAAACTACTACATTATTGAGATCGGCCCGAATACTGTGAAGAGTCCTGGAGACCTGAAGATACTTGCTGTTACTCAAACTCCAGTGAAAGACATTCAGCTTATGCTGATGTGAAAAACTCTCAAGAAGATAATAATGATGTTGTCCCAGTGGATAAAATTGAAAGAAAGAGAAAAGAAGAATAAGTAACTCCACGTTACTAGGTAATTGAAAAAACTATGGAACATGAAAGTGACGGTTATACCAATTATAATTGGTGCTGTTCATACAGCGACTAAAGGGTTGATACAGGGACTGGAGGACTTGGAAATAAGAGGACGAGTAGAGACTATCCAAACTACGGCATTAAGATCGCCCGGAATACTGCGAAGTGTCCCGGAGACTTGAGGAAACTTGCTGTCACTCAAACTCCGGTGAACGACCACCAGGTAACACTGATGTGAAAAATTATCAAGGGGCAAAATGATAATTAATGCAAAGAGAGTATAAAACTAGACACAACTGGGCGAGGAAGGTGACCTTCTGGGAACTGTGCGAGATGTTTAAATTTGACCACAGGAACAAATGGTATAAGCACAACTCGGAATCAGTCCAAGAAAATTATATGCACAAAATTCTCTGGGATTTTGAGATACAAACGGATCATTTAACCTCATCCACACGACCAGATCTAATGATAGTAAAAAGAAAACCTGCCGAATAGTGGACCTTACCTTTCCAGCTGACCAATTGAAGGTAAAAGAAAAGAGATATTAGTATCTAGACCTTGCTAGAGAACCGAAAAATCTATGGAACATGAAAGTGATAATTGTGATTGGCGAGCATCGTTCTGCTACCAATGGATTAGTACAGGGACTGGAAGATTTGAAAATAAGAGGACGAGTGACGACCATCCAAATGACAATATTGTTGAGATCAGTAAGAATCATCATCATCATCATGTCGCGCCGCCTGCGCGGATATCCCTGACCGTCTCTCGCCATCTCTTCCTATCATTCATCGCCTCCGGCAGGTCTTCAGGGTTACATCCCGTGTCCTCACATAGCTGCTGTATGTAAGTTCGTGCTGGTCGTCCCACTCTTGCACATCCATGAGTGGGGGTCCACAGGAGTACATCGCTTATGAGCTCGTCCTTGCTTCTCCAGCAGTGTCCTGCGTGTCTGGTTCGTCGAACTTGTATAGTTTTTGTGATGGGGGGCAAGTGTCCGTATAGTTGGTGTCTCGTGGGGTGTTGTCGCCAGGACTTGTTTAATACTGCTCTCGACATTCTTGTGTAATTTCCGTCCAGCCTCCTCTCCAGCCGCTTCGTAAGCGTCCATGTGGTGCATCCATATAGCAGTATCGACACAACCGCTGCCTGGAAGAAACTGCGTTTCATTTTTGGTGACTTGCTGTCTCTCATACTCAAGTGGACAACATGAAGCTAACGCTGGTGTGAAAAACTCTCAAATGAGTAAAATGATAATCCTATTTACCAACCCCTCCGCTCTGGCAGGATATGACACAAGGTCAATTTTTTAAGCGGAGTTTAATAGGTTTGAATTCAGAGTTTTCCTTCTCCTAGACTAATTACCTCATTAAGGCTGAAGAAAGCAGTCTGCCCTACTATCTACCCATAACTGGAGAGAGAATAATTGGATTCGTACCTTTCTCAAGGGAATTAGTGTTAAGTGAAATGCCATCAGTCTCGTCCAGGTTTTGAACTCGTGTCGCCGTGTCCATTTCATACGATGATAACTATTACACCACGGGCACTTCCCTATGAGTAAAACGATAATAAAATTTTGCCATATTGAAAATCAAAGACAAGTACTTTAACCCTGCCTGAGAACAAAAAAAAGCTATGAAATATTAAGATGATGCACCAACGAGAATTGGTTTCATGTCACTCTTATATTCCACAGCTTTCTTAGTTCTTTGGAAAAATCCTAGTATTTGTCTATCATTTCGCTTTCTTTTATTTTTATTGGTTTGGTTTGGCTTCTTTGTTTAATGGCATATCAACGTTTGTAGGTTATTTAATGCCAAAGCTATTCTCCTAGAAGAACAGCAGTGGTACTATTTAACCCATAGCTGGGAGGATAAGGGGGTTCATACATTCCCCAAGGGTATTTGCCCGAAAGTGAACGTAATAGCGCGACTGGAGTACAAACTCGCTAACTACGATTCCGCAGTCCATCGCTTTAACCGTTACACCACGATGACACCCACCTCATTTTTATTCAGTGGTCCGCTTCAACAGTAAAATCCATAAGACAGTAAGTCTTTTTACTCGCTAATTAACACTAGGTCTAATCTTCTTACCGGGATTAGATGATCCGTTTATGTGTCAAAATCCCACTGAATTTTATCCGTCTCTTTCTCTCGTACGGATTCTTATTTTTGCATATACCATTTTGTAGAATTGCCAAATTTCCATTTTTTTAAATAATTCCCCGTGGATCACCTTTCTCATACAGTCGTACCAAGTCTTGTTCTCCTTTCGCGCTAATTTACAGCATTTGTATATCATTTGATAAATCGTTTCGTCTTCATTACCACACAACCTATGCTGGCTATTCTGCGGCGGATTATCAAGTTTCATTTAAACATGATTGTTGTTCATGGCGTCATTTGGTGCTTCTATTTGAAAAGATTCAATTTCTTTCTTAAGGTTTCCTTTTCGTTGCTATGTCGATGTTTCTTGGGTGCAGTCTCACCAATTGTCGCTTTAAATATCCATTAAATTGTTTTTCTTCTTAATATCTGTTTCCTAGTTATTGTTCTTGTTTTGTTTGTTCTTGAGTTGTCATTGTTTTTGTAGTATATTGACCTCCGACACGTCCAAACATGCCATTCCAAAGACGACAGAAGTTCTATATTCCGTTGGCGTGGGCGAGCTTGGCAGACAATATGGGACAGGGTTAAAATCTCACAGTACAGTCACAAGCTGATGCACCGGAAAAGAATGACCTGTGAACTGCATGACAGTTATTTCCGCTCGATGACGATCAAGCATGCCATTCCGAAGACGGCTGAAGTGCATATTCCGATGGGCAGTTATAGGGAGATATTGAGTGGGCGTTGAACTATTATATAACTCAGTGCGCAGGAAATTCAGTGAGTTTGGGGATCAGACAAGTTGGAGATAAGATGCGGTAGAGAAAACCAGCACACAGAGAAGCTGGGCCCCAGGCCCCCGGTTGAGCAGCCCAGGAGAACGGTAAAGAAACGCGGTTATGCCCAATAGAGTGAGGATCAATATGTTGCAGTTCTGTTCCGACTCCAACTCCCTCTCACACACAACCCTTTCAAATAAAGTGCGAGGTATATTTTTCTAAGAACTGTGTAGTTCGTCTTTATTGTGTCGTTGTAATGATTTTGCATGCAAATGTGTTTGTATGGTTGGTCATGGCTCTACAACATTTTTACTGCCCATTGTATTAAGTCTTTCTTTGCTCTTTTTTAGTGTAGTCCCCAAGTCCTTACATCTTCAGTACAGACAAGTCCCCTTTCCGTCTTCTTTTTATTTTTTTTTTTTTGACATATACAATCTGTTTATGTCATGTCAGATGTAAGGCTATGTGTAAAGTCATCAAGTTTCTTGTCCTTTGGTCCGTTTCTCTCGGTTCTTCACTAGTTCATTTAAGAATACCCTGATTATCTTACAACGTGTTTATTCCTTTGACGAGATTTCTACTGCAGACCTTGGTTTCTTTCATCTGGGATTCTTTTATGGTGTCGGGCTTCCAGTATCCCCAAATACTTCTAAATTTCCTTATCTCCATGTGTTCTGATTCTTTCTTGATTTGGTCGTTCTGTAGAGAAGAGGAAAATCTCGTATTTTGTTTTGGCGCACTATTTAATTCAACACTGAATTTCACCCAATCAGGATGACATATCCTATTCAGCCCGGACCTTCATTTCCGGCTAGCAAAACGGGTGAGCGGCCAAACTCTCTCTCTTCAGCTTGAGACAGCGACCGGAGCAGACGCGCCTCTGGTCGCCCCTGCTTAGCGATGCTTTTTAGCTAAACAAGCCACCCAGTGTGGACATCTCACTGTGGCTTTAACCCTAGCAGCAGCAACATGGACACTCAACGAGGGAACCATTTAATTTATGGATTCTTTGCGTCTAATATATTTTAGACCAAGGAATCCCAGTTGAATATGAATTAGATACGTTCAGCATGCCTTCCACAAGCACCACAAAAATTTACTATGTCGATCCGAGCGCCACTTCGCTCTCGACACACTAGCTCCCATTTCACCTCTGGTCCACATTAATGGAGATAACGCCTACTCTCCCCAATTACCAGACACACAAAACTACACGGTGACCTTGAATACTTCCCTCACACGTCCAACGACACGCTGCCATCTCAACATCCCGCTAAGCTATCGCGTCTCCAAAACCAACAAGCCTAAATACCACGAGTCTTGCAGCATCAAGAACAAACCACCTCAAAGCTGCAAATAAAAACTTTCGTTGTGTGTTGTTAAAGCAATAGTCTCGTAATTCATTTGTGTGCCTAAAAACAATAGCGTAATTCCTCAAAACCGCTATAGTTCTAATCCTTCCATTGTTTGTCTTTTCCCACTTTTCCTAAAAAGAATAACACATTTTTCTATGCAAAATTCCATTCCTATATCCTGGCTGTATATTCTTATTGTTGGTATCAAGTCTCCAATTCGTTTTCATTTTGGTCCAATAGCGAGTTATCGTCCATATACTTAAGGTAATAATTATTTTTTGTTTGTGATTTTATGATTTTGCAAATTTGTATCCCCCAGAACACTTCGAAAGTATGTCATCGAGTACTATCATTGCTTTTACAAATAGTTGTGGCGACAGCGAATCACCTTGGAAGATATCTCTCTTGATTTACAGCTTTGTTAGAGATTTTCCTTATTCTGTTCTTTCTGTTATCTGGTTTTACATGGCTTCCGTGATTTATCATGACATATACTAATATGCAGGGCTACCTTCGGGTGGGTGGGCGTTGACCTTTGACAGATTGGTATAGCACTGGACCTTGCTGTCCAGTTAAAGCTATTATCAGGCATGCGTGCCTGGACACAGATTTGGGTCCAACTACGGCTAGGCTCATCAGGCCCACATTCCACTAAGTTGATCGATGACGAGTACAGTTCAGCAGAGTTCCAGCCTCGGCTCGTGCCCGACCTTCCCCTCGCCACTATAATCGACCTTCGGGTCATTGACCTTATGTTGATTCTTGTCTGGTAGGAGGCAGTGACAAATATATGATAGTCAAATATTTCGGTTACTTACGAGTCTCCAGTCATTGCTTTTTCTATATATCTCGGCAACCTTAGCTTTCTATGTTTGTCTATGTCTTTTGGGCTGTGCTGAATTTTTAAAATTTATTTGTTCTTGCTTTATCCACTCAGCAAAAACAATTCCAGACAATTCACTATCAAAATTAGGAAAGATCATTGAAAAAACATTGCAATAAATCTAACAATTCACGTCAAGGCATAAAATAGCCACAGATAAATTGATATGCCGTTAAATGTAATCAACCAAAAGAGACATGATTTTAAGTCTCACAGGGTGTTCCTTCTTTATAATTATTTCCAATACGCAGTGTTCCTCAATGTAATTAATATAATAACCCAAGTGAGGTTCAAGTAAAAAGACAACAACAAAAAAGAAATGAAAGAAAATATCAGTCAAAGACAATTACAATAAATCCCCTCACATTTTTGAATAAGGCATGAATCACCGTCTCTTATTGCTGTTTCCTCACCAGAAATGTGGAAAAATATCTTGTATTTGGTAGGCCGCAATATCTTATGAGGAAGAGAATAGGTTAATGCGTAGGTTAGCATAGAAGTTTCCCATAACTTTCTCGCAGGAAGTAATAACTGCTGTAATTGCAAAGATTTTTACAGATATTGCCATACTTAATACACAAACACATATACACACTTATATATATATATATATATATATATATTACTCTGAAGAGAAGCCATATGACGATTGACTGTGGTAAATATTAATTTGTAGTTAGTTTAAAAGTGGGTTTATTATTTCCTGAAAAGATTTTTTTCATGTTTGTCTTCTCAACATCACTTTCTCCCTCACTCTCTCAATCTATCTATAATCTCTCTCTCTCTCTCTCTCTCTGTATATAATATATACATTTACATATATATGTACACACACACACACACATATATATATTTCATGTGTACATATGTGAGCATGTATATATACGTCTGTTTAACTATATATATATAAGTGTATATATGTATGCATATATACATTTGCATAAATACATAAGTATATATGCGTGCATATATGTATCTATACGTATACGTATAAAGGTGTATATATATATATATATATATTGTCATCCGCAGACAGATCTGTTTTGTTCTATCAGAACTCTTCTGTGTGGTTAGACAGGCTAGATTCGCGAAGCTGGGATCGAACCCCGGTTGACTGAAACACCAATCCAAGATTCTACCACTCAGCCACGAGGAAACTAGCGCAACCGAAGGAAATTCAAACACTTATGTATCACATTTCTTTTTGTTTTTACATATAACTGTTTAACGGCTACCGAGAGCTCGATTCATATGAAGAACCTTGCATTACGCTAATGGCAACCATTTACTTCCCTCGCTAGAGAGGTCAACCCTACTGGGGTAGGGGAGCATTTTTTCTCATCCACAGACAGACCTGTTTCGTTCTATCAGAACTCTTCAGTGTGGCTATATATATATGTGTGTGTGTGTGTGTGCGTGTGTTGTGCGTGTGTGTGCATGTGTGTGTAATACTTTAATGCACAAATCTTCCCTTACGATCTTTCATAGACCCAAAAAAGTTCCATGGCGACAGAGGTGTGGCGATGAATGCAGCTTGATCTTTCCAAAGCCTTGGGTTATACATATTTACCAACCCCTCCGCTCGGGCGGGATATGACACAAGGTCAATTTTTAAGCGGAGTTTAACAGGTTTGAATTTAGAGTTTTCCTTCTCCTAGACTAGTTGCCCCACCAAGGCTGAAGAACCTAGTATGCCCTACTATTTTACCTATAGTTGGAGGGAGGATAATTGGATTCATACCTTTCCCAAGGGTATTAGTGCAATGTGAAATGCTATCAGTATCGTCCAGGATTTGAACTCGTATCGCCGTGTCCATTTCCTACGACGGTAACCATCACACCACGGGCACCTCCAAAGCACTGGTAGGGGTGTCCTCGTGGTGTAATGGTTAAAGCGATGAACTGCGGAATCGTAGTACGCGAGTTCGTACTCCAGTCGCGCTATTATGTTCACTTTCGGGCAAATACCCTTGGGAAAGGTATGAACCCCCTTATTCTCCCTCCAGCTATGGGTAAATAGTAGGACGGACTAGGTTCTTCAGCCTTGTTGAGGCAACTAGTCTAGGAGAAGGAAAACTCTGAATTCAAACCTGTTAAACTCCGCTTAAAAATTGACCTTGTGTCATATCCTGCCCGAGCGGAGGGGT
>CAUZXS010003794.1:20000-65802 GCA_963585895.1 Sepioteuthis lessoniana | reverse complement strand
CCACCTTCCACTTATTTTTGTCACTTTGTCAAATTCATCAAAATCTGCCAGTTCTCTCTCTCTCTCTATATATATATATGTGATAAAAATGCAAAAGTGGATAAATCAAATACTTACAACAAGTTAAGTGGGAATATTTTGTTCTTTCTTAACAGAACATCATCAGATTAAACATTTTTTGTTTTTCTACATTTTAGCAATTGAAGTAAAAATAATGGAGAATGTAAAAAAGTATAAAGGGAGGGAAAAGGTCTAAACACAAGAGATAGATAAGGGAAAAACAAGGAGGTGAACAGATATAGGTTTGATGATAGTGGTAGGGATTAATTTGGTTTTTAACTGTGACTGTCTGGATAGTTGGTGAAGCTAGATGGCACCAAAGTGTATCAGGTTTTATCAGAGATTTGACCTGATAGAGATGGATTAATTTCAGGGAGAAAAAGGGAAATATTTTCTTTTTCTTTTTTTTTTGAGAAAGAAGAAAGAGGAAATGAAGGAGAGGCAAGGGTTCAGGCATATCCAGTTTCATCAAAGACATTGAGTATAATGGTGTATCTAAAAAGAAAGAAAAAAGAAATTCAAGAAAAATTTGTTCATAGTATAGTAGTATTGAGTGTAAAAATGACTTAGTTTTTGTTAATTTTTTTTATCCATTCTCTATTCTGATATTGTTTTCATGTAATATAATGTCTGCTAAGTAGGATGAAATTTGATAGAACCTGGGACATTGCTGTATGTGGTTTGTTTCAGAAATTACTGCAGATTCTAACAATCTGCCGGATTTTTTGCAATATATAGGTTTGATTAGAGTGGCTTTGGAAAAATTAAAAGTGTGTTTGAGATCTAACATGTGGTAGAAAAAGGCATTTTGGTTGTCATTTAATCTGATTGGTCATTTGTGTTTGACGGTTCTTTTTTCTAGATTGTGTTGGGTTTCACCAATGTAATGTTTGTTACAATTTTTGCATGGAATAGAATACATATCTGCGTGGGAAGTGGTTGGTTCATTTTGAGATGTTAGTGAGCTTTTTAATGGTTTGTGATGTGGTTTGTATAATTGGTATTCCTAATTTGACTAATTTGTCATAGAGAGGTTTGTTATGTGTGTTAGTTGGTAGAGAGATAGGTCTGTGAGTAATGGGATTAGTTAAAGTGTTTTTCTTAAGTTTATTTGACGTGTGTGTTTATTGAGGCATTCTTTTCTTACATTTAATATAAAGAATTTTGGGTATTTTGTGCTTTTAAGGGAATGTTTGATATACTTAAATTCTTCATCTAGTTGTGAGCTGCATATCCTGAGTGCTCATTGATAAAGCCCAATTATGAGGCTTGTTTTGATTTTGTTGTTGTGGTAGGAGTAAAAATGTATATAATCGTTTTTGTTTGTAGGTTTGCAGTATACTTTAAAAGTTAAATCATTTTGGGATTTAATAATCAGAATGTCCAGGAAAGGCATGGTGTTATTTGATTCTTTTTCATCTGTAAAGTTGATGGAGGGTTCAACATTTGATTTCTGTATAATCTTTTCAATTTTTACAATTTAGAGTTGGAAAATTAGTATATCATCAATATATCTAAAATAAGTAGTGTTACTAGGGAGTCTGTATTTAAAATCTACCATTTCTCCATATATGTGTGTATGTGTGTGTGTGTGTTTCTACATACACACACACATATAAGTCTCAACCTAGTAATAAAAAAAGTATTTGCTTTTTATAATGAATATTTATTTTTCAATATAATCCTTGTATTTGTCGCTGCATTAAATTCTGAGGTTAATATCAGTGAACATTTTACAGTGAAAATTTCAGATTAGAATTTAGCTATTGTTCCACAATCTTATGCACACACACACACACACACACACACACACACACACACACACACACACACACACACACATGTATTTACCAACCCCTCCACATGTGCTAGACATGACACTAGGTGAATTTTTTATGAAGAATTTAAAAGGTTTGAATTCAGAATTTTCTTTCTAAACTGGTTGCCATATCAGTGCTAAAGAACCCAGTCTGCCCTAATATTTTACCCATAGCTGTAGGGAGAATATTGGGATTCATACCTTTCCCAAGGATATTTGCGCTATGGGAAATGCAAACAGACTTATCCAGTTTTTGAATTCAGGTTGTCATGTCCATTTCCTATGATAGTAGCCATTACATTATGGGCACCTCTCTCTCTCTCTCTCTCTCTCTATATATATATATATATATATATATATATATATATACACATACACACATATAGATACTTAGGATTACAAACAACTTGTTTTTTCATTACAGTGCTCAACATCAACAGATGTAGCCGCTTATATGAGTTGAAACCATTTATAAAAATGAATTAGAAATGGTTTTATGCACAAATACTTTGTGTTGACTGTCAATTTCATAAAGCGTTCTCAATCATCAGACCCCAAATCCTTCTTTTCTATAATTTGCAAGATGAATTTCCTAACCATAGAGCCACAGTAGTTGACTGATTTTATCTTCCATGCTGAAATCTACTGAAATGTAATGTAAATCTCTTTTATGTAATAATGAAAAAAATTATAAGTATAATTGGAAACTATTACTAACTTCAGCTTTCTAGATACTGAATCTCAAGCCATGTATCCTCCAGTCCTGTGCTCTGATTTTATGCACAGGATGTTATAGGTTATGTTTTGTTACTGTTGCAATTTATGATGCTGTATGCCATCCATTTTGCTCCGGGTTATCTGTGATATTCTTATTGATTATAGAATTTACATTGTCTGAAAATCTGAGATGAAGTTTTTTTTCTCACTTCTTTATTCTAACTTCATGCTTCTTACTTTAAACATCTTTGAGTATTTGACCTGGAATGTTGTGGTAAAAGTTAATTCTAAGATTTAAGAACTTGTTAAGAATAATTTTGAAAATAGATTTCATCTTAGAATTCAGGTAACTTAAAATTGAGTGTTAAACACTGAAAATCTTGATCAAGTTATTTCATTTTATTATGGTTTCTATTTACTGTTTATTAACTAGGATACAAAATTACTAGGGTGAGTCAAAAGTTTTACAATATTTTGGTATGTGCTATATCATGGGACCAAAGTAGTTCAAGCCGTAGTGGATATCCACAATTGTTCTTAGTATCATAGTAGTTCATGTGCTGGCATGTGCATTGCTCATTCCATGTGCAATTTAGAAGTTGCACTGATGAATGTACAATGTTGTCTAATTCAGGAACTTATGCTGTACAAGTTTGAACTGGGACATAACACTGGAAGTAGCTAAAAAATTTCTTATACAAAAGGTGAAAGTGCAGTTGATCATAGCACATTTAAGCGGATGGTTTAAGAAATATTATTTGAGTTGCAAATACTTTGATGATCACACAAAGTCAGGTAGGCCTAAAATCATGGATTCCAAGGCTGTGGTCCAAGCTATGGAGGCAACTCCAATAAGTAACACTTGGAGAGTATCTGGAGAACTTAGTATCTCAGTCCTGTGTCCTTTTTTACCTTCAGAACTTATACAAAAGCATCTGGGGCCATTGAATTGTGTCTCGTGTTACCATTCAAATATGGTTTTCATCAAATTATTGATTTCATATTAATATTACTTAAAATTTTGGAGAAATATATACTTTATACTTATGATAGCTTAAAATATTTCAATTTTACTAGATAATCAGTGAACTTGTAATAGTGGTTTATGATAACAGTGATACTTCTATTTCAGTCAGACATTTAAGGATGATATCAATTGTGAGGCACCCAGTAAGGATCTGATTCGCCACCATTATTAGTGGTTGGTTAAACTAAGTCACTAATCATTCTTACTTACACACATGTGTCTGTGTGTGTAATGAATGAATATAAAATGCAAATAAGTAAAAACGATTTAAAAGTGCTTCATACTACTCTGGCAGAGTGGGTTTAAAATCTAAAATATTAGAATTATGTCTCTTGTGTCCATTACTCACAGTTTTTGGAGTAGTAAACAATCATCAGACAGATCTCTCTCTCTCTCTCTCTCTCTCTCTCTCTCTCTCTCTCTCCCTTTTTATATGTGTGTATTATGCTAACCCCAGTCAAGTGTCATAACAATTTAGACTTAGTGTTTGATAGTTTTGGGAGTGTAGGTTGATAAGATGCATGCTCATCTCTCAATAACATTTGTTGCATGTTGACAAGATATTATTTGTCAAGTTATCTAGTGATGGGATGAAGCACTGAGAGAAATGAATTCATGCCTTTCTTAAAGACGTTAGTGAATATAAGTTGCTTTTGTTGAAATTTGATCTTGATTTGCTGATTCCATTTTCCATGCCAATAAATGATATACTACCTCATATATTATATATATATATATATATATATATATATATATATATATATGATAAACAATCTATATATACATATTTTTACTAAAGTTAATTTAATTGTGCACAAGGTCCAATGGAAGATTGGATGGGAGGTTGACTACAAATCATCCTTTAAACTTTTAATTTTTACTTGAGCCTAACACTTTTTTCACTGCTACCTTGGATATTTGTAACTTCTGACATCAAAAATTGATATATTTATTGCTTAGTACTAGTGTTGAATATTGACTTAAAGACCCCTTTTGATATGCCACATAGATTGTGTGAGTGGCATAACAGGATATACATCTGTTTCTTAGAGTAAACAGAATGCAGCTGCTGTGTAAGTTGTATAAGTAGCATGGTAGACAGAAGGCGTATCCATGTGCAATGTGTAGGCAGGTGTGACCACGAGAATTTGTGTGGGCATCTGGAAAATCATATAAACCTGGGATTTTGATCCCTGTAGAGACAAGCAGACAAAGAAGAAGACTGGCAGAAGAGCTACTATACATTACGTCACTCTAAGTGCTGGTCTTGAGCCAGACTGCCCAGAGTTGAGAGTTATAGAAAACCCTGAGCTGTACAAGACTTGCAAAAGTCAAGAAGTGAGCGGAAAGTAAGATGATTTGATGCTTTGAGATAATGTCAGATTTGCAAAAGCTGAGGAGTAGAAACTAAGATGATAAGGTGCCTTGAGATGGCCCTGAGCCAGACTCATAAAAGCATAGAAGTGAGCTATGTACCAGTCTTGTGAAAGCAAAATGAAGAAGTGGTTTACTGAAGATTTATATCTCGCTCCTGTGTGTACATCTCAGCCATCTTCAACTCTCTCTCTCTCTCTCTCTCTCTCTCTCTCTCTCTATCATTTTGTACAATTTGGGTAATGAAGGGAAAAGAAAGGAAGCTGATGGTATTTTTGTACATCAGTGTTGTTGTCTTTCTTTCCTTTATACTAGAAACTGACTCTAATACACTGTTATAGTTATTTATACTTTAGATAAAAATTTACATTGGGCAAACTCATGTGCATCAGGGAAAATATATATAACATTCCACAAAGCACATTAGTGTAGCAGTGTGCATATTACACACTGTTGGCCACTATTTTTTTAATTTGTTTACACTATCCTTAAAAAACAAATCCTCTCTTATCATATGGATTGTACACCTCAAAAAGTTTGTATCTACTGAAATATAGTAACAAGAATATTTTGGTAATGCAAAGCATAATTCGCCAGCTCCAGATGCTTTTACTGAATTTGTGAAAGTGATAAACTACACTGACGAGTTTACTTCATATGCTCTCTAGTGCTACTCTCCAGATTTACCTCTATAACTTGTAGCACAGCCTCAGAATGCACAGTTTTAGGACTACCTGACCTTACGTATTTGTCAAGACTCTTGCAAGCTGAGCAAAATTTCTTGGACCATTTGGTTACTGTACTGTGAACAACTTTCACTCAACAAATGATTTTGGTTGCTTCCACAGCATTATGGCCCAGTTCAAATACAGAAAACATAAGGAGTTCCTGCATTAGACTTTACTGCATGTTCACCTATGCAGTTTTCAAATCACAAATCAAGTGATGCAATGCACAAGATGTCAGCACATAAACTCCAACAATACTACTAATTACAGCAGGTACCTTCTATGGCTTGAACTTCTTCAGTTACATGATATAAGCGCCACAAACTAGCACCTACCAAAATATTGCAAAACTTTTGACTTGCCCCAGTATTTAAGATAAGCACATTTGCTACTTCATTTCAACTTGTGTTTTTGAACATGCATATATATATATTCTATGTGCATGTTCACACATCTTGAAGGGCTATTAATGTGTGTGCATCGTTCTTTGTGTATTTCTCCCAAGCATATCTTACTGACTATTGTGATTTTGTTGTTCTACAACTTTTGATGAATATTTTTCATGTGAGAATTGGGGCTGAGATAAAAGAGCAAAAAAAAAAACCTTTTTTTTTTTTTAATTATTTCCAGATTTAAGTTTAACCCTCACACACTTGGATAGTCTGACATTGTTGGGTCACAACCGACTCTTCACTTGGTCAGTCGTAAGAATCATTCAAATGAAAATTTCCTTTTATTTCTCGTGTGATTCGCTCAACTCTTGTTTTCAACTAAATATTATTTTTCCTCCTCTTTTTCTTTCTTCTCTCTTTTTCTTTTTTTCTTTTTCTTCCTCCTTTCCTCTCTTCTCACTTTCCCTTTTTGTGAAATCAGCTTATTGCCTTTATTTAATGCTTAATCTCTTAATGCCTATTTAAAGGAAATGTAATTAATAATTTGCTCCATTTAAAAAAACAAAAAATTAAACTCTTTTTTTTTCTCACATATTTATGAAATGAAATCTTTCATATTTGTACCATATTTTGTATGAGGTAATGTTAAAAAGAAGTAATTCAAAATTGACTTTGTTTTAAATTTCATTTGAATTTTTTACATTTCTTAACTTATTGAAGAAATTTCACTGAAAATTATTTCTTGTTATCAGTAATGTTTTCATATGATTGATTTTAATGGCACGTAAATCCATCTAGGGTATTTTTATTGCTAGAGGTTAGGTAATCATATTCATTTTACATTCATGTTTATATTTTTTGTGTAGTAGTTTAAGAGTTTTTTTTGCACTCAATCATGCCAAATACAAATAATTCTTAAACAGATCTATTTGACCCATAGATGGGACCCTAACAAATAATACCCCTCCAAGTCAGAGGGGACCTGAGAATAATGGCAATGAAGAGGTACTCCACACTTCTCAGATTTCCAGAAGTGGCACCTCACCATCGGGTGAAATTTAGTGACATACTTAGGATACAAATGTTTTTATAGCTTTATTTTTGTAATTAAACTAGAATTTTGAAAAAAAAAATTACCTAACAGCTGGATGGAAATTAAGTGTTTTTGATTGTCATCTATTGATCATTATGACATTTATTTTATTAAATATCTAATAGAAGGTTATGTCTATTATAAAATCCTTATTGATAGATACCTAGTTGTTCAAAAAGTAATGTGACGACTGTAAGATCTTCGTATAGAAATTGGTGGAATTTAATAGGTTTTATTATCTTTTTCCTGGCATTTGTGCCAGATGGAGCATGAAGGTCAATGATAGATTTAAGGCTAAATGGCCTCCAGTTTCAGTTGGGCTACCTTAGGGTGGGTAAAAAATCATTGACAAACAAAGCACTAGATCTTCGGGTCTAGTTAAGCTATGACCAGCCAGGTCACCTGGCTTTTTACTGGGAGAGTTAGAAAAGACTAGCATAGTTCACATAGCACCTAGTGAACCTATGTCCTGCATAGTCCAGCTGGGTATGACCTCCCACTTTGCTAAATCTCCACTCTAAAAAAGACCTTGTGTTAAATTCTGTCTGGTTAGAGGCTGAGAAAAATATGATCTCTTAGAATAAGATGAGACAATCATACCAGATGTTTGTCAGCAAGTGAAGAGTGAAAACAGACAAAAACAAAGAAGTTCCCTTGATTCCCATTCTTTAGAATGACAATGTAAATCTACTTTCAATACAATATAAAATCAAAACACTTTCAAATTTCTTTTTCTTTAAATGAGTGAAACCCTTTCTGAGTGCATAACCTTTAAAAGTAATGAAAAGATCAGTTTTTTTTATCCAGAGTCCAAGATTCTTTCAACAAGGAATAAAAAATTAGTTTCCGAACTAGGGTATTTGCAAAGAATTAGGAAATAATGTTTTTGATAAATACATTCAAACTTTCTAAAAAATTTATTTCTAGGGTAAGTCAAATGTTTTGCAATATTTTGGTACATGCTAGTTTGCAGTGCATATATCGCATGACTGAAGCTGTTCAAACCATTGAAAGTGCCCACTCTAGTTGGTAGGATTGTAGTAGTTCTTGTACTCACATGTGAATTGCTTCAATCCATGTGAAAACTGTACAGACGAAGTTGCAACATAGTCTAATTCAGGAACTTATACTTTATCATTTCAAACTGGACCATAATATTGCAGAAACAAAGAATTTTTTATAGGAAAGTTGAAGCAGTAATTGATCACAGTACAGTAACCAGATAGTTCAAGAAATTTTCCTCTGGTTGCAAATATCTCAACAATCAGAAAAGGTCACATAGGTCTAAGGCTGAGCACCAAACTCTAAAACAAATCTGATGAGTAGCATTCCGAGAGAATGAGGTCCAGTGTGGTTTATCAACTTCTTGACCTCAACAAAAGCATCTGGAACTTCGGAGTTGTGCCTCACATTACCAAAATATTGCAAAATTTTTGCCTTACCCTAGTATTTTCATTATGTTTTAACTATTATGAAAATTAAACAGTGAATGAATAAATGAAGCTTTGTACAATGAGATGTTCTGTGTGGTTAATTTGCCTGGAAAGGATATTGCTTTATGTACATAATGATCTTGATAATCATTCAACATATGCATAAGTAAAGAGACAGTCAAGGGAATCTGTACTGTCAGCATGCCATAATAATGATGATGATGATGATATACATAATAGGATAATTTTTAAAAAATACTGTGAATTCTATCATTGATTCATTTTAGAATTTTAGATATTTTTCAGTTAATTTTTTTTTCTTTCTTTTTTTTTTTTTTTTTTCTTTTTTTATTGTTGTCGGGGGATGGAGTATTGGCTGAAAACGGGCACATATTTCTTGTAGTTACTCCAGTCTCTCTTTATTTGAAGTTTTAGTTACTCTGATCTGCTCCAGCAATAAACATTTTCTAACTTTGACTAATGATCACATGGCAAAGTAAAGATGATAATGGTAAATCAGTTATGCCAAAAAGAAGACATTCATTGCTTTCTTTAACTGTAAAGGTGAAAATTCTTGACTTAAAGAAAGAGAAAAAATTGTATGCTAAGGATTTTAAGATTAACAGTGAAAGCAAATCTATATGTCACATCACTTATTACAGCATATTGTTATATTATATTTTATTATTATTATTATTATTATTATTATTATTATTATTATTATTATTATTATCTCTTATGAATTCAACTTTATCATCTGTATGTAATGAAGAAAAATCTAGTACATATTGATTTCAGTATGATTTGTGGTTTCAAGTGTCTTCAAGGGATATTGGAATATATCACTTGCAGTTAAGTAGTGTCTTCTGTATATAGAAGTCTGAGCAGTACATTTGCTGTAGATTGAATAATTTGAAAGAAACTTGAAATATCTTGTAACATCTTTCTTGTTAACTGAAACTGTAGGCATTTTATAGTACAGTGGTTCAAATGATAGAAACTGTAACCTGTTTTTAGGCCTACTTATAATGAGAATTCTCTAGTGTTAAGTCATAGTTTTCTGTTAATGCTATCATTTTCAAATTGTAATCTGGAACCATGCTGGTAAAGTAAAACCACATGCATTGCTTTGTTCTTCTTCAGTTTCTTTCCTTCTTTATATCTGTTTGATTCATTATGGCATTTGTATACTTAAAAATATTTATCCACTACCTCAGGAGGCTAAAATTTGTTACAAAGTCAAGTTTAAGTTAGGGATCTTTTTATATGAATAAGGACAATTGTCCAGTTCTTTTATCATTTAATTCTAGGATTGTCCAGTGGGGTAGATATAGCCGAGACATAGTCTCCTAGAACTAGACATTATACTTTTTATTTCACCGAGTTCTGGCAGAAGGGCTATGTAAATATACTTTCAACTTTTGTATACTCTTAAAACTTATAGAGTACTGACATCTTTAACTCTAAATGCAGTGCCAGTATTATCTAGATCAGTGTTTCTTAAATGGTGTTCCACTGAAACCTAAGGGTTCTGCTATGTAGTTAAAAAGATAGCTGTTAAGATTGGTATATGATAATTTTTAAATAGAGATTTCTTGAAGTATGAAAATGATTTCAAGGGTTCCACAAGGGTAAAAAGGTTGAGAAGCACTGATCTCCACTGCATAAGTTACAATACAGGGTTGATATGAATATTTTAAAACAAGCTCTGTTTGGAAGAGCACAAAAAAAGATTATTAGATTAAGCAGGATATTCAACTAATATATTAGTATATTCAATTGATTATTGTGCACCAACCTTCCACTGTGTTAATAGTTTTGCAGTTTGCTCATGTTCCTAACAAATGCAGACACATTCAGTTATGTTCCCTGCATCTTGATATCTTTTTTTCTTCAGTACAACTCTCATCTCATTTGTACACAAACCAAAAACCCCTTGCTGTCTATAATGAAAGACAAACAAGGTAATTGCTTTCATCATCATCATCATCATCATTCAGCTTCTATTCGCCTTATGTTATCTTGCTTAGAATTGTCCTATTAATTCCTCTAAAATATCACACGGGAAACCGGAGTTGCCAACTACTACAATATAATATTATTACGACTAAAACCTACAGGCTCATATCCTCCATTGTCTAGGGGAAGGAAGGAAAGCGGCCTGGTGGGTGTATGGATAGTGTGAAATTTGGAACCCCCTTGCCAGCGGCAGTCAGTCTGGCCCTAAATTAATCCCTCACGTAATATGCCAGGTCTTATATGCCTGAGAGAAAAACTCTGAACGAGGACTTATTATATAGGGGATCAAGTGCCAACCTGCCCCGTCTTCACACGTGCGAAAATTAAAGTCCCGTTTTGGAATTTTAGTCGATTTCACGTCACACATTATATCTCACAATCTATACCCTTTTAAGGTTGAGAATAATAAGTGAAGATTATTGAACAGGATTCCAATCTCCATACTGTACCTCGCCATTGTAATTAAAGGAATAAGATCAAAAGGAAACCAAGCATTTTCTGGATGAAATACTTTATTTGGTTCATCTTGGTATACAGTTTTAAGAAAATTGGCACACTTACACTTTGCTTCTGTCAAGTGGTAAATAAATTTCTATATCTTTAGTTTTGTAAAAATAAACTGATCTCTGTTTGCTTTGCTTTGCTTTTTTTTATCCTTATATCTCCAATGCTGGATTTGTTTGGATTGTAATTTTTATTCAATTCAATCTTAAGTTAGCTTCAAGTAAGTTGATTTTTTTTTTTAAAGAGGAATTGACTGGAGTTAATTCCCCTGATTGGTTGCACTCAGAGAAATAGTGTAATTAAAATCCTCTTGAGATTATCTGTTTCCATAGAAGGTTGATAGTGTTAATCTTTTATCTCCTGGCAATCCTGACAACTTAGACCTGTGTCTCACAACTACCCTTGTGGAACACTTGAAGTTGTTTTTATGTCTGCAGTAAAATTATATATACCATTATCAATATTTAATATAACATTAACCTATGTATTACTGCTTCTCACAGAACCTCTTGTGACCTGGGAAACACTGGTTGAGACAATCGTTTTTTATTTGAAATACATTTTAATTCCTTTTAAGAGAAATATTAATGACCTTTCATTTTTGTTCTATCATTTTAGTGTATCCTTGTAAATGAACTACAAATTAAGCTTAGAATACCCATTTTTATATCATATTTTTAGCATTCCCATGTTATCTTTTTATTTAAGGTTATTGCTATTTTATCATATTTGTTATAAAGATCTCTATAAATAGATTCCAAAACTGTTTGAATTATGCAAATATTCCCAGTGGTTCAGAAGTTCTGAAGGTTTAAAGCCCCAAAATTTGGGGTTAAAAATTGACACGATTTTACATAAAAATTACTTCAAATCACAGACCGATTTACATCAAGACATTCAGTAATTTCTTTACCATTTCTTTAACTTTGGAGCAATTTTGATAAAACTTGGCAGTCTTATGTAAAATTATAGGTTTTTTCTGATTCTGAAACTCATTATTGAGAGAATGACTGGTATGGGTATCAGCGCTTCTTTTTATTTTTTTTATTTTTATAAGTTTACTACAAGATTATACAACATTTTCATTTTAATACTGCTAGTATATACATATATAGTATTAATTTAGATATATACGAAGATCATAAAATAAGTTTCCAGACTTTTTTCATATGGGCACTTTTATTGATAGTACACACATGAAACTCTAGTCCCCTTCAAAGTAATCTCCTCCAGCTGCAATGCACTTGTTGTACCATTCCAACAACTTCTGGAAGTCCCCATGGAAGTCCTCTTATGTGAGCATGTCAATGACCTTCATCACAGCCTCTTTCATCTCCTCAATTGTCTCATAACAACAGCCTCTGAACTTAGGGAATAACCAAAAGTCACAGGAAGCAAGATCTGGACTATAGGGAGGGTGACAAACTGTCTTGATGCCCATCTTGGTCAAATAGTCTGTGACAAATGATGGAGTTGTGGACTGGTGCATTGTCCTAGTGGAAAAGCCACTGACCCGCTTTGAAGAGTGCTGGCCTCTTCCGAAAGAATCTCTTCCTGAACTCCCTTAAAACCTCAACATAGTAACCCTAACCCTAACCCTATGGCCAATCAACTCTGGTGTTCTGACTTCCTTACTCCTCCCATGCCTCTCATCATCCCTCACAGACTCCTTGCCTTACTTGAATCTCTTATGCCACTCAAAAACTGATGCTTGATTCATGCAAGATGGTCAAAAAAGCAGTCTGAAGCATTCCATACATTTCTGTGGCATTTTTTCCAAGTTTAAAGCAAAATTTTATTGCATATCATTCTTCTAAAGTGTCCTTATGTCCAGATTGCATTTTTGAAATTCACCAGCTGTGACGATCAGGCTTTAGTAGGGTGTATTCCAATTGCTGCTGTAGCTGTTCATTTGAACATGAAATTATAAAAATTGGTCAGTCATCTCATAATATGTTTAGCAATAACATACTGAATTTTCAAGAGTCTATGACAATTTTAAATGCCTGTACAAAAAAAGTCTGGAAACTTATTGAATGCACCACATAACTTAGAACCTTTTTAGATATGTGTTATCTTATATTACATTAAAAAAATTGAATGTACTTTGACATTTCAAATATATCTTATCATTGCAAATGTTAGAAATCAAACGATAAATGCATTTTCAGCATGGAGAGAAATAACTTGCTACAGATATCCATTATTCATCTTAAGATATAAAGGAAAAATATCTATAAAAATTCATATATGGAATGAGATTTTTTTGAAGCCATATGAATTTTTTCGAGACTCATTCATGTAATTGAAAATTCATTAAATGTTAAAAAAATTATAAATCTGAATGTATTTTTTTTTTATTTAGAAATATAGAAAACTTTTCATAAAGTTTTTGTACTTTTTTTTTTTTTTTTTTAATAAATAAACCAAGGAATTTATATTGACTGTCCCACATGGATGGAACACTGGAACATTTTTTTAAAATAATAATACTTTTTTCTAAAATAAAAATTGGACGAAATTCTTTTAAAAATACCAAGTTATTTTTAACAATTCAAGGTTAAACCATTTAGCACGAATTGTCTTTAATATATGCAAAAATGTGGAAAAAAGAACTTATAAACTTATAACGAAAAGCCTCGAGGCTGGCTGCATGGTGCCTGACGACATTTTTGTTGAAGTTCTCGTAATTTTAAGTTCATTTTTTGTCTTCCAAAATAAAAACTTTGACAAAAAAAGCCCCACGTTAAAGCATTATCAAAATTTCGCATATTATATATCAAAATAATTCTGAGACTATCTTCTATTAAGGGCATATTTCTCTTTTTTTGCTTACCTCATAACTTTTTTTAAAAAAATCCGTTAACTTTGAAAAGAAAAAAACAACTTCCTGGTTGTATTTTAAGGTTTCTTCTGATTAGTTGTTAAATTTCAAGAATATTGGTTGAGATTGACCATTCGAATTTTGCAAAAGAAAGTAACATGTAAAATTGAATCTCGAAAAAAAGTTCATATTTCATGTTTTCACCTTTTTTAAGCAAAATACAATTTTAACTCGCTGTAAAAAAATAATTCAATGGTTAAAAGCACATTCAAATTTCATATTTAGATTGATTATTTCATTTTCTTTCCAATTATATGAATATATTTTTTTAGATTGGACCATTAGAACCCAAGAAATTACAAGTTGAATGCATTGAGGTGCAAATTTGCCTAATGTCGCACGAAAATGGCTGATCGGCTTGGAATGCTACATATTTTAAGAAACTTTTGTCTTATAAATTGACAGTTGTCAAGCCTTCAGTACAAAATACTCAAAAGAACAACAATGGACGTGATTGTGGTGTAATGGATTTGCTGATTTGAGTTTACATAGGGCTAATACCCTTGGGAAAGGTATGAATCCAACTCTTCTCCCTCCAACCATGGGTAAATAGTAGGGCAGGCTGGGCACTTTAATTTTGGTATGGCAACCAGTGTAAGAAAAAGAAAACAATTAAAACCAGTTAAACTCTGCTAAATAAATAATCTTGTGTTGCATCCTGTTTGTGAAAAGGGGTTGGGTAAATGTACATATATTTTTACATTGCTCTGAAATGATGGAAGTTTCTGCAAAACATTGACTTTTTGTTCAATTATTTATTTAAGACATTTTAGAAGAAAATGTTATACTTGGGTGAGTTAAAAGTTTTGCAATATTTTGGTATGTGTTAGTTGGTAGCTCATATATCACATGACCAAAGCAGTTCAAGCTGTGTGAGGTAGCCACTATCGTTCGTTTGGGTTTAGGTTTGGTGTGGTTTTATGGCATATCAACCATTGATGTTTATTCAATGCTAAATCCTGTTTTTACACATATATTAAATATATGATTTGTAAACATATTTTGTAGATCCACACAGTTAAATGATCAAACAATTCTATTTCTAACAATTCAATTTAACATAAGTCAACCAAGTTAAATGGTTCCAAGCTTTGCTATGTATCACCAACAGTTCAATTAAACTTCAGTCATTTGTTTGCTCACAGTTAAATGACCAAACAGTTATATTTCTAATAATTCAGTTAAGCATTAGTCATTTGTTTGCATTCAGTTTAAATATCAAACTATTCTGTTTGATCCATCGATAGGACCCTATCAGGTGCTACCACTGTGGGTTAGAGTGAACCTGCGAGCGATGGCAATGAAGGAGGTATTCTGTATTCCCCAAAGCTTCAGCATTACTGGAGCCTCAACATCAGATTGTTTTGTGCCATATCCAGTACACTCATTGGGGGAGTCTTACCCCTCTAAAGAAATGCAGTCAGTGTATTCTATAACCCACCTGACTAGGCCAACTATGGTTGGTAGTATTGAGGTAGTTTGAGTGCTGTTATGTTGTGCATTGAAAACTGCACAGCTGATCATGCAGTATTGTCTAATTCAAGAACTTATGCTTTACCAGTTCAAACTGAACATAGAAGCAAACAAAAATGTTTGTTGTACTCAAGGTTAGGGTACAGTTGGTAATAGTACTATAACTAGATGATTCAAGAAATTTTTCTTAGGTTACAATGAACCCCAATGATTAGAAAAGGTCAGGTAGCTTAAAATTGTTGATTTCAAGGCTGTTCTCCAAGCCATAGAAACAAATCTGACAAGTAGCACCCAAATAGTATGAGGTGAGCTCAACATCTCACAATCAAGTGAGGTTAGTCACCTTCACAATCTTGGCAAAAGCATTCAGAGCTGCTGAGTTGTTCCTTGCTTTACCAAAATATTCTAAAACTTTTGACACATTCTAGCTATAAAATGTTTTTTAGATGCAAATTTATATGTCAAAACCATTTGCCCCTGTGTTTATTTCAGGTTACTTTGCAAGTGGTTCCCAATTTATTCAGGTTGTCACCCTCTTGGCTCTCAAAACCTAGAACACTTCCCAACACACATCTTTTTCTTGGTGTTCATTCAGCTGTAAATTTATGACAGCTAAAATCTTAGCCCAAATCTGATGATCACCATTTCTCACAGTGCATATCCTGTCAAGACTAGGTCAAGAAAATATAATACCACTTTTAAGAATGACTGAATCTTTGATTCCAAAATATACAAACAAAATTACTTTGAAAAGTGATCATAAGAGTTTTAGTTGTCTATCTAATTATTCTGCTTGATGGTTGAAATGACAATGAGTTTCTTCCTGGTATCAAGAAAAGGCAACTTTTTTCTTTTGCTTTTTACCACTGACTTCCCGGAAATATAGATTGATAAATTTTTCTTTCTTAGGAAATTGTGAAATCAAATAATTCTATCATTTGGAGCTTTTAAAACAAAAGTTGGTAAATGGGTTTCAACATTTCATGGTTAATTTTTTTAAAAATCAATTCAACAATGACCATATATCATGAACAATGTGTCTTTAAAAAATATCTTTGTTCATCCATTTATAACTTTTGTAAGCATTATAATATATTTTCTGTACACCTTGTCTAGGATCTGAGTTAAGTATTTGTACACACCAAGTAGGACCTTAGTGTAGTATCAGTTCATATGAAAACGCAAATATATTAAGGAAAAATTAATCATAAGCTTAAAATAATCATCTATAAATCTGTTTTTCTTATTTCATTTCTTTTTCTTTTTTTTTTTTTTTTGCAGTATTAAATTTTATACTCTTCAAATTAATCACTCTTCATCTGCTTTTCTTTATATATCTTGTAGATTTTAAAATAACTGAGATTTCCACTCATGCACATACAATACTGTGATCCTAGACAGAAGTGCTGATTCATATAGACGTAATCTCATCATTTTTAACAGGAACTACTGGCAGAGATACTTACATCTACAGAGGAATTGACTGAATAATCTGTTTTTATATCTAAAATAGTGTCTGTAGAAAATTGAGTAAAATTGATACCCAAGTCATAAATATTTATTTAAAAGTAGCATAAACAAAGCTTGTTGAATAAGATACATTTAAAAATTATATTTATTCTTTATTCTGAAATACAAAATTGTTATTGCCTGTTTTTTGCTTTTTATCAAAAATTTTGTCATATGGAATTGTTGTCATTCCATTAATTATTTAGTCTTTAGTTATCTTTATCTTGGTTGTTTTTATCACAATATTTTAACAGATGTATTCTGGTAATCCAAAAAGCCTTTTATTTAACTGACAATCTTTTTCTTTTAGACTTTCTATGTTGAGTCTTAATAATTTGATTTTATTCAAGTTTATTGCTCTGAAAATTGATTAATTTTGAAAAAGAAAAATTCAACAAAATGAAATGTTCAATCGTTCTATGTTTTCTTTTTTTCTTTTTTCTTTCCAGAGATCTTTCAGCTTAACAATGGAATGTGGTCCTGTCATTCTGGAATAAGTGAAGTAAGTAACGAGAAAAAATTGTCTCATTAAAAGATCAAAATAGACATGTATTTTTTGTTTTTGATCTTTTACTTAATTGTGGAATATAAGTATGGATTACTACTTATAGTTTGTAAATAATACGATGTGTAACAATACAACTGAGTCAGGAATGATAAATTTTGGTTCTACTATTAAATTTTTCTGATATTCCATGAAGAAATCCTATTTCATTTAATATGAAATATTTAATGAAATGTCAAAGGAAACAAACACACACACACACACACACACACACACACACACACACACACACACACAGAGGGGATATGAGGGTTGATCAATATGTCTATAGCTTGACACAGTTATTAGCTGAACCTTGATGAGAAATTTTCTCTGTATAATATTCAGTCTCTGTAATTAATGGAGGAGTATTGAATTAACTGCCATGACAAGGGAAAAGATTGTTGAAAAGTAAAATATGCTTTTTTTATCATTAGGCTATAGATTTATTGAGATTTGTGTGTGTGTGTGTGTGTGTGTGTGTGTGTGTGTGTGTGTGTGTGTGTGTGTGTGTGTGTGTGTGTGCTCTTGTCAAATGATATACTTCTAGTTTATTTCTAAGTTTCCACACCCTCTTTTCTCTTTAGATTTTTACAGATGTTTTCAGGTTCATATTAGAGAATTGAGTTGATATCAAGTTAATTTGTTTTGTTTTTTTTGTTTTTTAATTTTAATTTTTTTAAATTCCTAGTTATTCATTCCAGTGCATGCTAGTGCATTTGCTTTTCCTATTTTCCTGCAGTTTTTATGAATGACTCTTTACATTACACCAACATTGTGGATTTTACAAATAGCAGATTTTAAAGAAAACACCAAAAGGAAAGCTATATTTTTCTTGATATTATTTCCAGTGTAAGTGTTGCTGCCTTTTACATAAAAGCTTAAAAAAACATTAATTTATTGATATTCATGATTTATTGAGAATGTACATTTTGCTAATAGAAGATGGAGACAAACTTTCTTTTTTTTTTTTGTTTTTTGTTTTTTTGTTGTTTTTTTTTTTTTTTCATATTTATTTATTTTTATAACTGTGTGTTTCAAATTTTCACATGATTAACTTTTCTAAATTTACCATGTGTTGTGAATGAATTATAACTCATATACATATATATATCATCATCATCATGTTGTGCTGCTAGCACAGATTTCCCTGACTCTCTCTTGCCATTCATCTCTATCATCCATTGCCTCCAGCAGGTCCTCCAGACTACATCCTATGTTTGTACTGAGCTGTTGTAGATAGGTTCTAGTTGGTCATCCAACACTTGCACATCCGTGTGAAGAAATCCATTGGAGAATGTCACTTATGAGTTCATTTTTACTTTTCCAGCAGTCTCACCTGTCTTGTCTATCTTATTTGGATGGTTTTAGAGATGGAAGGTTGATGGCCCTACAGCTGCTGCATTGTGAGATTTTGCTTCCAGGATTTGTTCAATATGGCTCATCGCATTCTTGTGCAATTCATATATATATATACACAATTCATAGAAGTATGTAATTAAAATATTGTGGTACTGACTTCATATTTTCATTTTTTGTAGTATTTTTATCTCTGTGTATGTGTGTGCACATCTATCTTTTTCACGTGTGGTTTATTTCATCTATGTATGTATATGTGTGTGATTGATTATATATATATATGTGTGTGTGTATGTGTGTGCAATTTTAATTTTTGGTTACAAAATTCCCATGCTGTTTAGTGTATAATAAATTATACTTGATATTATCTGTTGAGATTTTCTGCTTGGAATCTAAAATCCTGTTATTTTCGGTTTAGGAGGAAATTAACATTTTATTTTTAAAAAGTGTGTGGAGTTTACTTTATCTAAGGGTGATATATATGCTATATGTGTTCATCACCATTTGTTTTCATGTATGTACATATTCATAATTAATTTTATTTGATTGCATGTACACATATATTTCTTTACTCGGTTCAGTGACTTAATATGTATTTCTGTAAATGAATTGATTAAAAATCATGCATATATTGATATTTCTTTCACTTAAATCTTTTCTAAATAAATGCAATAATATTTCAATAAAAAAGGGCATCTAATATTTGCTCCAATCAGCCACTCCAGTCACAAACCTGTTGTCTTATTTACTTTGTTATTCGTACCAGTGTTTTTGACTGCATCCGATTTGTGCAAAAGAACTTAAGACTGTCAGTTAATTCCTTTCTGTGTTTTTATTAGAGTAAAGTGATAATGTGCATCCTTAAAATTCTATGAATTATGAACTATATCTTCTATTAGTATGTAAAACTTGTAGAATGTACATGAACATGTTTCCCTAATAGTTTACATCTGAAGTTTATCACAGTTTTATATTTTTGATCTTAACATTCAAATACCACTTAGGAATCTCTGGTCTAAGCAGTTTGTGGTAAAAGGGAGAAAAGCATGCGTAATTCTCACATATTGGGTTGAGTCATAAATAATTTCCATTTTAGCAAAATATAATTTATTCATAAAAAATTTAACAATGAATTAATTTAAATCTATTGTATAATCACTATTATTTTGATTCATCTCTTGTTATTTATCAAGTAGCTTGTTGATTTCTCAAATAAAATTCAGGTGGTTTTGAGCTGAAGAAGTTTTCTACATTTTCACCTGATCTTCTTGAGAAATTTTTTTGTCATTCAAAGCATTTTGTAAAGAACGAAAAAGATGGGAATAACTTTGTGAAAGGTCATATGAATATAGTGGATGGAGTAGAACAGACCAGCCTAAATCCACTATTTTCCTACATTATTCTAGTTGAAAGTGGCCTTGTGTTGTCAGGGAGAAGCACAATGTTTCTCCTATTGATGAATGCTGTGCATTATCTTAGAAGATTTTCATGTACACATTACAATTACTGAGAGTATAAATCTGCATTGAGTATTTGATTGTGGTTTAAAAAGTCAAAATGAATTGTATTGTAGTGCACCATACATACTGCATAACTTTTTTCCATGAAGCTCTGCCTTTGAGGTAGGCTGCAGAGATTCATCTTTGTCAATCCACTGACTTTTGCATTGATAATTATCTTAAAAGACCCATTTTTTGTCTTTGTAATGATATTCTTGAGAAATGGGTCATAACTCTACATTGATAGGAGACTTATTCCTATGGATATGTGATCTTCCTTATTCTTCTCACTAAAAGTATGAAGAACTGAAATACTCAACTTACTCATCTTTCCTTTCTCTTTCAAGTGGCAGCAGATTGTGGATTGGGATGTGTCAAGGCTTTGTGCTAATTCTCAAGTACTTGTGTATAGATTTTATTCTAGCAATTCTCTTGAAGCGTCTTGATTGAGGTCTGCTGAGCATTCTAGGTTTATCTCTCAATGACATATCACCAGAACAAAAACTTTGGAAACCAGTTTCAGGCTTGGCAGTCAATTATAGCACCCTGGCCTTAACCACTGGAAATTTTCTTAGTTGTTTCTGTATCATTTTTATTATTTTTAAACTTCCACATTACATGTTAAATATGTACTTTCAGTTCCATCATTTTATGGGCATGAGATCACTACACTATCCTAACTTATGTATATTGACTGCAGTTTTTCTTTCTTGTTTGTTTCATTAAAAAGGAAGTTTCTTGTTTATGAACAAGGGTAAATAAATTGGGATTAAATTAATGTAGAAATCATCACAAAGATTCGCTGTTTCTGCTGTGTCTCCACCCATTTTCAAGAATGGTAGAATTTGTTTTTATAGAATTTTGACAAGGTTAATTTTGATTGCCTAATGCCATATAGAGAATGGTGTGAACTGGATATTTTAAATGTTTGTTTTAAAAAAGTTTTCATTGCACATTGGGGTATTGGTTCTTGTTGTACTGCAGTCATAATTCAAATGAGAATGCTGTTGGTTGGTGAAGTGCCTGCTGACTTCACTCACATCAGTATAAAAAAGGGTAATTTTAATTGCTAAATAGCCCTGTTGGTTGGTTGGTTGGTTGGGTTTATGGCATATCAACCTTAGTAAGTTATTTAACGTCAAATCTATTTTTATACAAATAGTCAGTTCTATTTCAAACAATTCAGTTTAACATGAGTACACAGTTTAATTGTCAAAAACATTTCTATTTCAAGCTATTCACTTTAGTCAAACAGTTCTAATTTAAACAATTCAGTTTAGTATAAGTATAAATTTAACCACACACAGTTAAATGTCAAAACAGTTCTATATTAAACAATTCAGTTTAACATAAGTAAAATTTCAATGTTAAAAACAGTTCTATTTCAAGCTATTCAGTTTAGCATAAATACACAGTTTAATTGTCAAAAATATTTCTATTTCAAGCTATTCAGTTAAGTCAACCAGTTCTAATTCAAACAATTCACTTTACAGTAAGTATAGATTTTGCTTACATACAGTTAAATGTCAAAACAGTTCTATATTAAACAATTCAGTTTAAATATAAGTACAGTTTAATTGTCAAAAACATTTCTATTTCAAGCTGTTCAGTTTAGTCAAACAGTTCAAATTAAAACAATTCAGTTTAGCATAAGTATGCAGTTTAGTTCTATTTAACCTATAGATAGGGCCCTATCAGGTGCTACCAATCTGGGCCAGAGTGGACCTGGGAGCAATGGCACTAAAGGAGTGCTCCACATTCCCCAAAGCCCTTGCATCTCTGGAACCTCACCATCCGATTGTTTTGTGTCATTATCAGGACACTCATTGGGTAGGGTTTTACCCTTCTGCAGCGGTGCAGTTGGTGTATTCTACAACCCCAGCTGACTGAGCAATTCACAGAGTTAATGTCAAAAGAGTTTTATTTCAGATAATTCAGTTTAGCATAAGTACACAGTTTAGATGTCAAAACTGTTCTATTTCGAGCAATTCAGTTTAGTATCAATATACAGTTTAAATGCAAAAAACAGTACAGTCAAGAAATCACTGTTTAGTTCTATTCAACCCATAAATAGGACACTTATCAGGTGCTACTACTCCAGGCCAGAGCGGACCTGGAAGCGATGGCAATAAAGGGGTACTCCACATTCCTCAAAGCTCCAGCATTACTGGAACCTCACCATCAGATTGTTTAGTGTTATATCCAGGACACTCATTGGGAGGTGATGTTACCCCTCTGCAGTGAATTAGTCGGTGTATTCTACAGCCCCAGCCAGCTGGGCAATAGCCCTGTCAGTTAGGTCTGTAGAATACACTGACTGCATCCCAGCAGAGGGGTAAGACTCTCCACCCAACGAGTGTCCTGATTATGACATTAAACTATATGATGGTGAGGTTTCGGTCCTGGAGCTTCAGGGAATGGTAGATTAGCCTTTCATTGCCATTACTCCTGGGTCCACTCTGACTCTGAGTGGTAGTGTCGGTTAGGGTCACATCTATGGATCAAACAGAATTTTGTAACCATTTAACTGTGTGCTAACAAATGATTGGTGTTAAATTGAAGTGTTAATGTTACATAGCAATCCCTGAAATGATTTAACTGTATGCAAATAAATTAATATTAAATAGTATTATTTATGTTAGATAACAATACTTGAAACCATTTAACTGTGTATAAACAATTGATTTCTTGCTTATTTTTAGAGTTTCATAAAAATTATTGGCTTATAAATCATATATATAATATATATATGTTATAAGTAGGATCTGGCTTTAAATAGCCCAAAAGATTTGATATGCTGTAAAACACAACCAAACCAAACCAAATCATTAAATACATTTAAAACTTCCTGTTCTTGAAGTCACATTTGAATGTTTGTAGCCTCTGAGGAAAAGTATTTTTATCATTATGTACAAAGTTTCTTTAAGACCTACTTTCTTTTCTTTAAAAGTCATCTTTTTTTTTACCCATTCTAAAAGATTTTATGTTCTTAACTGTTGTATGGCTCAGATAAGATGCAAATGCCTGCCTCCAGTAAATGCCTTGTCCAGTAAATTTATTGCCAGTAAATACATCGTATGGTAAATTTATTGCTGGTAAATTATTTGTGGCTAAATTCAGAATTTAATCATCACTTTTAAAAAGTTAATCAAAAGAACTAAAGGATTAAGGAAACCCTATATTATAAAAGCAATTAATCTGATATAATGTATTCAGATGTGATAAATTTACCAAAAGATGAATTTATCATACAATAAATTTACTGCCCTTAATTTGTTTAGAATCAATATGTGCAATTATTTTAAGATGGTAGGTAAATACTTTTATTATATCTATGACTACTTTGAATATGTTCAGCTGAGCATCCAGTTTTTAAACTTCCCCATAAATTATCAATATTTCTACTGTATTACCTGAGAAAAACAGTTTTATTCTGTATTAAGAAATTTAGTAACAGAAACAATTGTTCTGATATTGAAAAAAAGATGAAATATTCATTATAAGATATCAACTTTTAAAACTGAAAATATCCTTGAATTTTAGAAAAAGTAATCAGTGGAAGTAAAGATGATAAAACTATTACAAAAGTGTTTTGGAAGGGAAGTAACTGATTGTTTATTGGACAGTTGTTTCTCCTGGTTAGACTATGACACAAACAGTAATGTGTACTGAAACGATATTATCATCTCTAAAAAATGAATTTGGATAAACCTCTAAATGATTTTCATTGTTATGTTCATGTTTTATGTTTGTGTAAAACATGGCTGTTAATTAAATTCGACTTTGAATTAGCCTGTGTCTACAATGCCGATTGTTATAGTAAATGTCTTCCTAGTTATAAAACATTTGAATATTACCACTATTCTTAAAGGAATATTCTCTCTCTCTCTCTCTCTCTCTCTATATATATATATATATATATATATATATATATATGTGTGTGTGTGTGTGTGTGTGTGTGTGTGTTGGAGGGGTGACAAAGTATGAAGTGGGTATAAGTTGCCATAGCAGTAGCCAGAAATCCTTCTCAAGGCTTACAGGTGTGCATGCACAACGACTGGACATTTTACCTTTGCAAATAAGCTGACACATGCTGCTTACTATGTAAGCAGCTGTATTGTTTGCTGGGACAGTTGTCTAAAGACTCGTAGCGAGTAGCATATTTTAAATTGGAAAAGCTGATACAAGCTAATTTGGCATATACATTGGATGGCAAATTTAATCTAAGGTTGATTCCTCTATTTGATGGTACTGGACTGGTGTTCAAGTGGGAGAAGGTAGAACTTGTCTGCAGTATGAGCAGCAGTATGAGCAGCATAAAGCAGCCAGAACATGTTATTCTCTTGAGACTAACAGAGGGTGCATTTGCCACCTACCAGCAATTGGAAGACAAAGAAAAGGCAAATGCAGACCAAATAAAGACAAGTTTGTATGCAGCCATCATGATGGAAGAGTTTGCAGCATATGACCACTTCACAGCACAGCAGATATGTCAGTGTGTATCAGGCAGAGCTTCTGAAGCTCACAGTGTTGTTAGAAGGGTGCGTTTGTGGCAGAACTGCTAGTTGAGGTTAAACACCTCCTTCACAGATAGTCAAGAATGTACAAGCTATCCATTGACCAGATGTGGCTAGTGTCAGGGCAATTCTGAAGGAGGACACAGTGGAATCAACTACAGTAATAGCAGCAGCAACACAGGTGACACAGACTGAGTCCTGACATTCCTGTTGGTCCATGTACCAATATTACATGCTACACCTGTAATGTACTGAACCATCTGGCATGTGACTGCCTCAGCTGTCAAATGAAAGGCAGGGTGTATGAGCAGGACCATGATGGAAGATGCATTGTTTTCAGTGCCACAATGTAGGTCATCTGGCAAATGAGACTAGGAAATTGTGTTGGTCTCTCCTCTAGGGCCGATAAGAATTCAGCATTACTTGTACTCACGATTCAAATTAGCAGGAAACTGCTCATGGCATTCATTAACTTAGGTTGCTCCCGATCAATCGCCAGCAAAGACGTGTCCTGACAAAGAGGTCAGTGTGTGTGTACCAACCATCAACAGATAGACTGATTCCTGTAAAGTCAGAATCATCAACATTAGCCTAAATAGTAGCAATCCTATCAAGTTTGACATCCTGGTGACTTGTGAGAGGCCACTTGGGTATGACTAGCTCATTGGCATGAACTCAGTTAAAGAGATTGGTCGGGTACAAATCACTTCATCAGCAGTAGTAGAGTTCTGTCACAGTAAATCACTCCTATGTGCCACAATAACCATCAACAAACAGGATTTCAGCACTAAATTTGACTATCTGGTGAAGTTATGGACTGCAATGTGGAATTGGACAGGAGGTCAAGCACTGACAGTGCTGTGGAATACAATAACAGAGTATCTTCTATGCAACTTGGTGTGACAGAAATATGACCATTAGCTGCAAATCAAATTGGACAACAGCTGGTTGATGCCATATCCCAAGAAAGAGCTCTGGACACTTAAGGGTCTAATTCCACTGATGGTTCTGGTCTAGAACAAAAGAAAGGTTAACCTTGTTATAAACTACAATGAGCTGAATGAACGCTTACATCTATTTGCACAAGCTAAGAAAATGGCAGCAATGAGGAGGGGGGATAGTGCATCCCTGCTGGATTTTAAAAAGACTTACCTACATGTGCATATCCACAAGACATTGTAACCATTCCAGACTGTGCTTCTGAGAGAGCATAGGTACACTCTTTGCCGCAAAGTTTAAGGCTGAACTTAGCAACCCTGATAATAGTGTCAACAACATGGTATTGTCTCGAGATGAGTTGATCAAACATCTCATATCAGTATACATCAATGAAAGCCTAGTTTCAATGAGGCAAGTCCAGTAACACTTTAACAATTTTGGACTCTCATGCAAGGACTCTGAGGGGCTAATGGGAGTATTGGGCTTGCACATCTGGAGGAACATAGCGTACTTCAGTGGAAATGAAAAAGTGAAATCCCAACAGTTCTGGCTACCATTACTCATTATGTGGGAAGCTAATCAGCCACTTTCTTGTATGTGGCTGACTTAGACAAGCGACTGCATTTCTGAAACAACAGGCAAATGCAATGACCAGAGGCTGAGATGACAAGACCTATAACACCCTACTAAAATGCAAGTTAGAGGAAATAAAAGTGTAGATTGACACAAGTGTCCTGACTACTGGAGTAGGGTTAGAAGTTGATGATGTTGTCCTGGACATAGGACTGAAAGGCGTCAATCTAGCACCACTGTTATCTGTTAAAGATAGCAATGGTGCTGAATCTACTGACCAACTCAGCATGTGTGCATCAATAGACTCCTAACACTTTGGTCAGAAAGACATGAGTGTGCACTAAAGTGGCCACTGAGATACTAATAAAACATTGGCTAAGCACACCTGAGAGGCTTGTCAAAGAATACAGCCTAACCATCAACATGGCCTTGGTTAAATCCAGCATAAACTAAGCTGATCATCTCACCAGGTTGCCTCAATGATGGTTAAACACAATACAGAAGTTAGTAGAGCCCAACTAACCAGCATGCACAACAGCCATCGACAAGCTGAATTTTAAAGAGATAATGCATATCGATGAACAAAGTGGGCAACCTGGTGTAAAGCACAGCCTGTACTTTGTGAAGCAGGTTGATCCTGCAGTGTCTTCTGTTAAGGAGGGGGTCAGATGAGGTGTGTCATTCCATAGACCTGGCACAGATCCAGTGGAAAATTGAACAGCTAGATGTAAGAGACACTTATGCTGAGTAGGGTTAGACATGATCCACCTTGCCAGCAGATACTATCTGACACTGGTCAGTAGTGGCCCTGCTTGCTTCTCCATCTGGCATCCACTGTTTTATCCGGACTCTGCCAATGTCATCTGGCAGCTGGAGTTGGTTTTCCACAAATGAAGTGCTCACTGAGAGTGGTATGGCATTCTGTGGAAGCATATTCAGAAAATTATTATAAAGCTGGAGTGTCCACCTGTGCTTTCAATGGGCTCACTCTCCAGCAGGGAATGACATAGTAGAAAGATGCCATTACACCATCAAACGCATTGCTGGTAGAAAGCAGTATTTAAAATTGGTAAAAACAGATACAATATATATATATATATATATATATATATATATATATATATATATATATATATATATATATATATATATATATATTACAAGAAAGATACTGTCAGCTAATTAAAAGAAAATTGAAATCAATGAATAAGCAGTATAAGAACTAAAGAGAATGATATCCAAATGATAGAGCAAAAATAATATTCAAATTATAAAATAAAGTTTACTTGATCATTGTGATGTGTGAAACTCTGAATAGCAGAAAATAGTTGTTTGTTTTATGGTTTGAATGTGTATGTAACACATAAAATCTTTAAAAATGGTAATTATAAATTACATTGGTTTAAATTCTAATATAGATTATTTTCATTTTTAATCCAATTTTAAGTAGCATTCAGTTGTTACTAAAGAATCGGCTTTCAGATAGACTTGAACTTGTATTCTCTATCCCAAAAGTTTAACTTTCCTGAACTGTACCTTAACCATTTCGACCATGAGAGTTTATAGTCAGCTGTAGCTCAAATCTAGAGTTGGTCTGATTGAAATTATAAATCATTCTTAATTTCTCTTGTGATTTAGCAGTTCTTAGATTCCATATTTGGTACTTAATTAACTCTACCTTAAATTTTCCAGCTGATGGACTATCTTTTTTTTTTTTGATTATGGGATTAAAATCTTGATTGGATGTCTTAAATCATCTCATGTTGATTCTTTTAGTTTGAAAAATTGATTAATTAACAAAGTAAGTGATTAAGCATATCAACTATTGATATGTATTATGATATATATGTATGATATGAATAAACATGTTACCTTTTGTCAGATGCTGGACTTTTAGTTGATTTTTGGGTCTTTCACTTCTTGGCTTTTGCTTGCAGTTTTTATGAATGACTTTTTATGTTACACCAACATTATGGATTTTACAAAAAGATTTTAAGAAAGACATAAATAAAGCTTTGTTTTTGCTAATATTATTTGCTGTGTAAATGTTGGTGCCTTTTGCAGAAAAAATAATTTGTTGTTGTTTATGATTTATGGAATTAAGGATATATTTTTCTAATTACGAGATGGAATTGAAGGTGTGTTATTTACACAGTATGATTGGGAATTATTGGTTTTAGATTTGGTTACTTTTCTCTTAATTGATCATCTGTTCATTCAGACAAGATGGTTGAAAGAGTAAACACATTTTGGTTACAATTAATGATTATCCGAAAATGGGCTGGTTGAAAAGCTAAAAATGTAAACATCTTAACTTTAGTAAAAAGGAAGCCTTGGATATATTTTTGATATTGTAATATAGCATGGATTAGATCTCTAGTAGACATGGTACAATATTGGCTACACTTATGTGGTGTGTGGAGGAATGTAATATGTATACAAATGATGTGTTTGATAAAATTATGTATATTGGATAGATTTTCACACTCTCTCTCACACACACACACACACACACACACACACACACACACACACACACACACACACACACAGTGTACTAGCTGAGTAAAACTTAAGTGATTAATTAGGTATCTGTATACTTTGCCCATGTTAAATTTACCATATTGTTGGAGCAGAACGGTAGCATAGTGGATATGTTACTTGTTGGTTACCTCTGAATTGGACATTCAAATAAGGGCAAATTTCGCTTGTTAATTTTATATACCTGTTTGCTTTAGTGTGACACAAGTTAAGGACAAGGAAACAAAGAAACATACAAAAAAGGTCATCCTTTTTATTAATTATATATGATGATAATGCAAACAAACTGCTACCAAAAGGTTTAGGGAATTTGACCATGTAAAATAACTATTCACACCAATATTCCAATATCCACTGTTTTCTTCAGAGAAGTACCTTTGTTTGCTCTTTGATAAAAGTCCAAACTATATTTAATATGCTATTTAGTAAGTATAAGAGTTGTACTAAAAAGCAACTGAAATTAAGATGAATGATGTATTAGTTTACAATTTTTTTAAAGTAATATTACTATTCATGCTACTAGTATATATAAATAAAAGATGACCTGTATAAGGTTAGAGAAGATTTAAAAAATGCCATTTGGGTTAGAATTAAATGACTGCTGCCCAAAGGCTCCATGGCTAACTAAATCTCTAAGACAGTTATACTGTTAATCTGGGTTTCTTGAGGAAAAGGGATGTAAATTCAAGTTTTGCTTGCAATTAAAATTTGTAAAAAAGAAATACTTGTTGAAAAAATAATGATTGAAAAAAATTAACTTGAAATATAAACAGAATGATAAAAATGGTCAGTTTTTGTTTCCAGTAGTTAACACATCACTCAATGAATCCTGGGCATAACTAATAAAACAACAACTTTTGGCCAAAATTCGACTTTATTCATCAACATAGTCTCCTTCTTGGGTGATACACTGATTCCTACACTTCTCTAATAATTCAATGCTTTTTTTGTTGAATGATTTGTATTTGGTCTCAAAATACACCTCAGTTTCCAATATCACTTCTTCATTGGAACCAATTCTCTTTCCCTGGAGCATTCTTTTAAGGTCTGCGAACAGCCAGTAGTCACAGGGGGCCATATCTGGTGAATAGGTGCAGAAGAAATTCATAGTGCAATTCATGTAGTTTTGCCATTGTTGCCATAAACTTGTGACATGGTGCATTGTCTTGGTGAAAGAGCATTTTTTCTTCTTCATTGTGGCCATTTTTTGGCAATTTCTTCCTTCAAACATACTAATAATGCTATATAATATTCGCTATTGATTTCTTAAGGTAATCAATGAACAAAATAGCTTGCACATCCCAAAATACAGAGGCCAAAACCTTGCCTGCTGATGTTTGCCTATTTGGTCACTTTGAACAGCTTTCACCTTACTGCTGTCCATTCAGTTGACTGCCGATTTGACACCGGAGTGAAGTGGTGGATCCATTATATTTATGCAAAAACTCCTTTTTGTTGCATTGAAACAGTTGCAATCAACACTGTATCGTCAACGCTTTTTTGTTTTTGATCAACTGTGAGCAAGAATAGCACTCATTTTGAACACAGCTTTTTCATTGACAAATGTTCATGCAAAATGGTGAATACACTGCCTTCTGATATCTTCAGTTCCTTTGCTATCTCACACAACTTCAATTTACAATCGGCCAAAGCGAGTTTGTGGAGTTTTTTTGTGTTTTCCAGGACAACTACTGAATTTAGGTGACCTGAGCATTCAGCATCATTTGTGTCTGTACGACTAAATTTAAAGTCAGCATACTACCTCTGAACTGTTGTTTCCAATGAAGCAGAGTCCAAATAACACTTATCAAACCATTACTTTGTTTGAACTATTTTTTCCCATCAAAAAGCAATGCTTTATCAACACACGAAATTCAGATTTTTCAATTATTTTGAAAATTTGCAACTGTAGCTTAACTTAAATGAATGTAATTTGTAAACTAATAATATGATTGGGCTCAAATAGTGACATGTGCCATTTGAAGGTTAGTACTTTATAAAAATCATATGGATTTGTTATTAGTGGCACCATCTATGTATGTCAGGCCCAGGACTTATTGAGTGATGTGTTAAGCCTTAAAGAATTTCCATCAGTTTCTGTAATCCTTTATATACAGACATTTGTGCTCTTTCATGAGTTAAATAGAAAAAATAGTTGGTGTTTCTCTTTATGGATATCTACTTGTCAAATACAATTTTGTTTGGTTGAGTTAGCTGAATCTGTAGAACACACTGACTGCATCGCTGCAGAGCAATAAGATTGGATGGTGAGGCTCCAGTAATGCTGGGGCTTTGGGAGACGCAGAGTACCTCTTCATAGCCATCACTCTAATCCACTCTGGCCCAAAGTGGTAGCACCTAATAGGGTCCTATCTATGGGTTAAGTAGAACTATTTGGTGCTACGAGGATCATTAAATAAGTTTCCAGACTTTTTTTCGTATGGGCACTTTTATTGATAGTACACACATGAAACTCTAGTCCCCTTCAAAGTAATCTCCTCCAGCTGCAATGCACTTGTACCATTCCAACAACTTCTGGAAGGCTCCATGGAAGTCCTCTTGTGTGTGCGTGTCAATGACCTTCATCACAGCCTCTTTCATCTCCTCAATTGTCTCATAACAACAGCCTCTGAACTTAGGGAATAACCAAAAGTCACAGGAAGCAAGATCTGGACTATAGGGAGGGTGACGAACTGTCTTGATGCCCATCTTGATCAAATAGTCTGCGACAAGGATGGAGTTGTGGACTGGTGCATTGTCCTAGTGGAAAAGCCACTGACCCGCTTAGAAGAATGCTGGCCTCTTCCGACAGAATCTCTTCCTGAACTCCCTTAAAACCTCAACATAGTAACCCTAACCCTAACCCTATGGCCAATCAACTCTGGTGTTCTGACTTCCTTATTCCTCCCACACCTCTCCTCATCCCTCACAAACTCCCTGCCTTCCTTGAATCTCTTATGCCACTCAAAAACTGATGCTTGATTCATGCAAGATGGTCAAAAAAGCAGTCTGAAGCATTTTATATGTTTCTGTGGCATTTTTTCCAAGTTTAAAACAGAATTTTATTGCATATCATTCTTCTAAAGTGTCCTCACGTCCAGACTACATTTTTGAAATTCACCAGCTGAGACAATCAGGCTTTAGTAGGATGTATTCCAATTGCTGCTGTAGCTGTTCATTTGAAGCTGAAATCATAAGATTTGGTCAGTCATCTCATAAGATGTATAACAATAACATACTGAATTTTCAAGAGTCTACAACAATTGTAAATGCCTGTACAAAAAACGTCTGGAAACTTATTGAATGCACTACATAAACTGAATTGTTTGAAATAGAACTGTTTTTACAATTAACTGTGTGTAAACAAAAAACTGTTTACTTATGTTAAACTGAAATGTTTGAAATAGAACTGTTTTTACATTTAACTGTGTGTAAACTATCCCAGTTGGCTGGAGCTGTAGAATACAATGACTGCGTTTCTGGTGATGGGTCAGACTCCTTCAATGAGTATCCTGGATATGATACTAAACTATCTGATGGTGAAGCTCTAGTAATGTTGGAGCTTTGGGAAATGCATATTACTCCTTCATTGCCATTGTTTCCAAGTCTACTCTGGTCCAGGTGGTAGCACCTGATAGGGTGCTATCTAAGGGTCAAATAGAACTGTTTGACATTTAAACTGTGTACTTATGCTAAACTGAATTGTTTGAAATAGAACTGTTTGAACATTTAACTGTGTGTAAACAAATAACTGATGTTTAATTCAATTGTTAGTGTTAAATAGCCATGCTTGAAAACATTAAACTATTGGCAAACAAATGATGAATAGTGAATAGGATTATTCATATTTGATAGAAATAAATGAAAGCATTTAACTGTGTGAAAAAAGGAAATAAGTTCAGGCTCATTTAAAAATGTCATCTACAAAATGTATTAAGAAATTATATATATATATATATATATATATATATATATATATATATATATATATATATATATATATATATATATATAAGGATTTGGCATTAAATGACTTAGAATGGTTGATATGCCATAAAACCAAACCAATACAAATCTGTTTTTTTTTACATGGAGAGGTCTAATGGCAAACAGAAATCTAGCAGAAATATTTGATTTGCTCTCTCTTTATTTAAAAATCTGAAATAGTTTTTGAACACACTCTAATGTCACGTTCTTAGTTTTAACTAAGATATCAGTTGAAGTAGATACTTCTTGTAAAGTTTCAAACTCCCCCACATAACCTAAGCAGTACTGACTGGAATTTATCAACAAGTGTTAGATCATTGAGAGGGAGACATCCATTGAAAGTGGAACTCATTACAGTATTAATGTCTAGGAGATAGGTTTGCTAATCACTGCTCTATAGTAAGGCATCCATGATCATTCGGTTTCTTTATTTAATGGCATATCAACCTTCATGGGTTATTCAATGCCAAAGCTATCCTTGTAGAAAAACAGCAGTAATACTTTTTAAAAACCCATTGTTGGGGAGGATAAGGGGTTCATACTTTTCTGGAGTGAAATAGTCCGAAAGTGAATATCAGAGCACTCATGATAGGAATTCAGTATAGCTGTTGACTTTCACTTAGTGTTATCTCAGTCCTCTTTGGAGATTGTCGCTGTCTTATAAAATTGAATTAAAAATATAACTGACTTGCATACTTTCTTTCTATATTGCATTAATTGATGCTGGTCCTGGTAAGGTGGTAATTTTAGATTTATGTTTGTGAAACTGAAAGCATTTGCACAAAATTATATGAATAGTTAGTGACAAAAAATGTATCAGCTGCTACTATTACTATTGAACTACATTGTATCTGATATTGTTATATTTTATAGTGATATTTACTAAACCTATCTTAGACCTTTCCGCAGATAACCAGAAGTGTGACATATCCATTGAGGATTAAACATAGTAATCATATTAATAAAATAAAATAAAATAAAAACTGGTTTGGTGACTACTGCTCTTTGAAACAAGACACAGTAAACAACAAGTACTAGACACCCAGTGACAATTAAATTCACTACACAGTATTAATGATCTGAGGGACTAGCTTTATTAATCATTATTCCACAATCCTTTCTTATATTTGTCCTTAATCAGCCAGAATAAATTCTGCTTTATTATCAACTCTTTATGTAGAGGAAGGGATTGTTGGTTTTTATGCTAATGTAAATATTTTTTCTTTTTAAGATATAGCAAATATTCATTTTTTTTTTTTTTCAGTGATTTTTTTTCTCTATTCTATATTCTATCTGTACACATATCCATAAAATTGTGTATGTGGTTAAGTTTACATATTTTTCCACTGGTTTCAGTGATCAGTGTTAAAGGTCTGATAAAACCCATGCTTTTCAATGCTCATTAGACCTTGTAAGGCTAATGCAACACAGACTTTCTATCCCCTATCTACTCCTGTGTTTGTCTAATTCAAGCCAAGATGTTTATGTCACTCATATCTTTGGTAGGATATATCAGATAAATGTATCAAAATTTTCCTTCACTCTAATGTTGAGGGACACAACAAGTTCTGATTACATGGAAAAAGGGAATGATGATCACCATTGTAATAATGTATTTAAAATTCTTATACATAGCCAAGGTTTTTTTATTGATCTTTATTAACATTACCATTACTTCACCAATTATCTGCTTAGCTACTATATTAACAAACTAAATATTTCTAGTAATACAAAAGAAAAGATGATTGAATACCAATTTAAAAAAGATCTTTAACCAAAATTTGTTTTAGCTAGTTTTGTCAATTAACCTGTGATATGCACTGAAAATGAGCAAAAGATTTTGTTAATGATTCAGAATTAATGCAAGTATTATTAAAACAACTTACCATTGGCCAAATCCAGAATAGAAGAGCACTAGTTGATGATTAAACTTTTCACCATTAAACTGGTCTGTAAAACAAACTTGCTAACCATTACATCACAAAAATCATAGACATATATCAATGGAATAGGACTATTATATGTATTATCTCATGTCTACATTGAGCTGACCACTTTAAAACTTAAAAAGTTTGTCTTCACTTCACTGAGAGTATGATGAGCTTTACTTTGTATGTAGTTACTGTGATTAGTAAGTGTAAAATAAAAAATCATTATCACTCCTAAATATTTTTCTTTAATCCATTAGCTGCCCATTTCCCTGCTATTGTTATACCATATTGTATCCTATAAATATTTCAAGCTTAATCTAACACAAAGCTATGTGTGTAGATCCCCTAGGTGGATTGGTCTCTTTACTAAAAAAGACTAGTTTGCTATTTGCTACTCTATGCTTAAATGTCCTTAAATTACTTAGCTTAGTTTGGTACAGAAACATGTTTGGGTAATTCAATGTATATCAATGTATATTATAAATGCTTGCTACACTACTTCCCTCTTTGTGTTCCTTCTCCACTTTTCTCCTTCTCTTCCTCACTCTCCTTTTCTCTCTCTCTCTCTCTCTCTCTCTCTCTCTCTCTCTCTCTCTCTCTCTCCCTCTCTCTCTGTGCTTCTTCTTTCGTTCCTCTTCCATCTTCTTTCCTACTTCTGCTTCTCACCGAGAAAAAATGGAATTAATTTAAGGTCGAACCTGTCTCCCATTATGCCGAAATAGCTTGTAGTTTTAGGGTGGATGATCTCCCTGAGTGTTGAACCCGGGATTGAACCAGGAATCTTTAGATTTCAGTCTAAAGTGCTTGCTACACCACTTCCCTCTTTGCATTCCTCCTCCACTTTCTTCCTTCCTATCAGATTACTGCCCTGCACACCAGACACAAACGAACCCTCTTTTGTTGCGAGCTACCATTAGTCTCACTTTCATGTCCACAATAAATTTATACCTTGCCAACCAATGTTCTGTGGTAGAATGCCGAAAAGTTTCAAAGCTTTACTTAAGAAAAGGTCAAATGAGGTGAATGAATGGTGTGTCAAATAAATCCTCTAAATGGAGAGCCCCTGCCTCCTTTGAAAATCAGCATTCTATATTCGGGTTTTTTGCTGAACTCAGCCATGGTCCACTGGTATCAGTTGGAAATATCTATCTCAATCACGAGGCTAGATAAAAGGATGTGTTTATATGAAAATTTCAGTTAATAGCATTCACTCTAAATTATGTTGAAATTATTTTTTCTGTTAGATTGAATATAAAAAAATGTCATGAATTCAGCCTTGCCCTACTGATCATCCCACCCACGCATTTTGCTTGTTTTCAGCTAAGATAACGCATTAGAGACATTCATTTGTTGGCCACCATAGACTTATGCAAAATATTGGTATACCATTTATCTGTTGAGGTCTAACGCATTCCTTAAATTTTGTCTTCTAAAACTGACCCAGATACAAGTAAATTTTCTCAAGTCTAAAAGAATTACTACATTATCTGCTACTGTTTATACTTGGGTTATTTACTGATTGACTGACACAAATTTTCCCCATCAACATCTTTTAATTAAATTACTAAGTGTGCGCAAAAGTTTTCAGCACCTCCTTTTCTTTTTCAAAACTAAAAAGTAAATATATTTAGAAAAAAGTCTTTCTATAAAAGTCCTCAGAACCTTTGTTCACCTAATGTTGATATTAAAAAGCTATAAAAAGATGTATGGATCAGCACTTCTACTTTGGATCATGATATTTGTATGGACATGCCACGGATCATATTTCACTTTTTGGCACTTCTGTTGAGGATCAGCGATAGGCTATGCTTAACTTAGTATTTTCAATTTAATTTTACCCTGCTTTTCAAGCTGATGGCTGATATAGTAGATATGTCATTTGTTTCCTTACCTCAAACATTGGAATAATTCAGGGTAAGATTGATTCACTTGTTAATTGCATACATCTGTTTGCTTTAGCATTATTTAATATAGAAAAAATGAATCATAAAGGAAAATGGCTGCTTGGTGTTGGTAGGATGTTCTGCACAGAATCCTGTGATATTTGGTTGAGAGTTTTTGCTTTGTTTTAAGTATTGGTTTGAGAGGAAATCTTTCTTCAATTAAACAAAGAAACTCTGTCTCTCTCAGATCATATGGAAGAGTGACCCCAAATGGAATTTCCTCTTCTCTGCTTCCATATTGTGGCAAAATTTTTAATAAAGTTGATTTTGTGTGTGTGTGTGTGTGTGTGTATATATATATATATATATATAATAGCATAAAAATTTGTGGTAAGAGGTCAGTCAAGAAAGGTTTGAAAGTCCTTGATGTCCTTATTAAGCAGAGCCAAATTAAAATCTAGAATGTTAAAAAGTTAAGACTGCCTATAACTCCTGAATTATAGACAATCCAGTCTGCACGAAACTCAGAGTTATGTACAAGAAATCTGCTTCACACCTTAACAAAATAATTAACATTAATATGAAAAACAAATCCTGAGCTAGTCTTGGCATCAAGTCCCTACATACTAAATTACCAGTTGATAAATATGTTAAACATTTTGAGTATCACCTTCAAAAAACAAACACTATATTGTCCCTACCCACCTTTAAAATAATAAAAATCTGTACCTTATGCACATTATATATGTGTGTGTGTATATATCTATATATACATATGTTTGCATATATGTGTTTATATTTTTATATATATATATATATATATGTGTGTGTGTGTGTGTGTGTGTGTGTGTGTGTGTTTGGGCAGCATTTCTTCATTAATACATATTTGATTAAACAATACAGACATCCTTTGTTCACATTTTTGTATTTATCCTTTTGAGTTGCCTCATCGATTTTATCATTTCTGGCGTGAATTGATTAATAAAACGCCCATTATTAATTGAATCCTTAGTACTTTCTGCCCAATCTTGGGCCATCTTCAGGGGTGTATATATTGCAAAAGCAATGTGACCTTGACATGTACATTACTACTTTATAAGTGTGGAGCATTTATTATTTCTACTGGTGTGCTGTTGTATCATTTATTTTTAGATTTGGTTCTATGAGTAAAAGCAGTAACTAAAAACAGTTTAGTACATTGGTACTTGATTCAACATTAATTCTATTGAGTTTAGGTTGTTCCTTTCTGATATGGGGCACATCAAGAATCTGAAAAGTTTGTTCTTTATTTTGTTGTTCTAAACTTTTTTTGCAGTAAGAATTTTCCAAAACTCAGTTCTTGAGGAGGAATGATTTTTAGAAATTGTGCTATTGAACTTTGATCAGATAGATGCATTGTGAATCATGTACGTAGGGTAGTTGAGGGTAAACCAATGTACATATTGTAATTTTCAGAGATACAATCTCTTAAAGTAATTATGGGAGGTTTATTAATCAATTCCCATGGATACCATAAAATTGATGCTGCAACTCAAAGGGATGAATAAAAAATTTTCGAGAAAAAGGATGTGTATATTGTTAAATCAAATATGTGTGTATATGTGTGTGTGTGTGTGTGTGTGTTCATATATACGTGTAGATATGTATTATATATGTATATGAATGTATATATGTACATATGTATATGTATGTATATATATATGTGTATGTATGTATATCTATATATATATATGTATACATATAAATATACACACACTCACACACCCATATATATATACACACACACATATGGCTTCCCCATGGGAAATCCACTTATCAGAGTATTAGCCTGTCTATTTCTAGAATTTTTAGAATGCAGCCCTTTTAAATACAGACTACCTCGCAATACCACATATTTCAGAGATATCAATGATATACTTATTTTCCTACCCCAAAACATCAAAATTGAAAAGATCACAGAAATACTAAATAATGTTGAACCCTCCATAAACTTCACCTATGAAAAAGAATCTAATAACACCATACCCTTCCTGAACATCCTAATTATTAAATCTCAAAACAGTTTAACTTCTAAGTCTACCACAAACCTACAAAAACGATTACATACATTTCTACTCCCACCACAAGAACAAAATCAAAAGAGGCCTTATAATAGGCTTTTACCTAAGAGCACTCAGAATATGCAACCTACAATACCTTAATGAAGAATTTTAATATATCAAATATTCCATCAAAAGTCTAAAATACCCAAAACTTATATATATATATATGTAAGATATTATTCAATCCAATAAATCTAGAGTAGGGAATAATTCAAATCAGGACCAATGAAATATTCAAAAATAGAATATTAAATTTTAAAAAATCCTGGTAAAGAGCTCAATGTAAATAAAAGCCACAGAGCAAATAATTTTCTCTTCAAAAACCAACAATCGGTCACATTAAGATCATAATTTATTTTCTTAATGTGACCGATTGTTGTTTCTTTTGAAGAGAAAATATATATATATATCTATATAAAAACAGACTGTTTCATTGTATCACAACTCTTTAGTGTGGCTAGACACTCCTCCCCAGGGGTTGAGTATTCTGCCAAAGGAATTTACGGCTACCACTTGCATAATGCAAAAGCTCTTTGAATAAATTGAACACCCTGGTATTTGGTAAGACAAAAAATAAACAAACGAAAGTTACTACATAATGCCTTATAATTCCTGAGCTTGTTGGTTAAGCGTTATGATACTAAGTTTAATGTAAAGTTGGGCTGGTTTTGATCCCAGCTTCAAGCGTCCTATGTGTCTAGCCTCACTGAAGAGTTGTGATACAACGAAACAGTCTGTCTGTGGATGGTTATTTTTATGTATATATATATATATGTGTGTGTGTGTATTTATATGTATATATGTGTGTGTGTGTGTGTATATATATGTTAATATGTATGTGTGTTTATGTGATTGAAATATGTGGAAAGTTGGATAAATCAAACACATAACTCAAATTTAGATGTGTGATATTTACTTGAGCTTTGTTTCTTTGAATTTCTTCAGACAAAGACCCTTTTCCAAGTTTTTCTATTTAAAAGCATGTGAGGAGAAATGATAAGATGGTAGAGGTGGTATATATTTAGCAGGAAAGAAGGGAGAGGTTTAAAGTCAGATGTATCAGGTTTCATTAAAGATTTTTTTCTTTTGAAAGTGTAGATAGATATTAAGGAACTGATAAGAAAAAGAAGGAAGGGGTTGGGTGAAAGGGGTTTCAGCATATCTTGTTTCATGGAAAGATATTGACTATAATGTGATGTCACAGAAATTAGTCTATATTGTAGTGTCTTGGTGGTAGTTGGGGTGTAGAAGGGCTAGTAACAAATGTACATATGTGTGTGTGTATATATATATATATATATATATATGTGCATATATATATATATATATATATATATTTTTTTTTTCATCATACACGTGAAAGCACGTTCAATACCCTGCCCTCATCAGCCACCAACCAGGGGTGATTACACAGTTTCAGTAGCTCAAGGCAGTACTGCCACTCCTGGCACTACCAAGCAGCTTTTGCCACCAGACAGGGTATTTAAAAGAATTATATATATATATATATATATATATATATATATATATATATATATATATATGCCAGATCAACTAAAAGCAGAGATTACATTGTACGTTCATCTTCATTTTTAAGGCAGTTTGTGATTTTTGAAAATATTTACTTTTGGCCATTGATGTCAATACGTGCTTACTGTAACTGTTTCTTGATGTTATGTAATTACATGGGAATGGTGGTTCTGCATGTATTTAATTCGTGCTGAAGACTTTTCACTCTTGAACAAATCCAACTTGATATACATTGCAACATGGTCTGAAGACAATACAAGGCTACTTTCAAACTGCGACCAGTGATTCCTATTTTTGAAAGAAACAAAATGACTGAGTGTCCTAGAAAACCATGACAACCAACCTCAATAGGAATCACATGGCATATCTAACCATTTTCCACGTAGTCAGTACGCAGTGTCTTGTATTGGTTTTTCTTCCACTCTTGTGTTTCCTCCTGGTTTTCTTCCCAGGGGACAGTCAATTCTATGTGGAGGACACTTTTCTTTGAATTAGACAACACTACAATATCTGTCCACTTTTCTGTTTGAATAATGTGAACTTTAAATTGTAGAGATATCTTGAGATCTGCTGAAACTTTCCAGTCACTACCTCCATTCAGTAGCTTCGTATTGGAATTTTTTTGTTTCCTCACAGAGCATTCACCTTCTTTGTGAAACTGAATTATGGGTTCCTTGGCTGTAACAGGTTGCTGGTTTGCTGTCTCACATTGTGCTCTATGACCACCTCTAACACCTTGTTATGTCGCCATGTGCACATCTGAAGCAATTGTGGACATGCAGATAGTACATTGCGGAAGGTACTTTAGTATATGTGTGGTTCACATACACTTTAAGTTAACTTGTAGTTATTTATGTAGCACTGAACAAAATAACAAAACTTCTTTGTAGAGCAACAATGAATGGTTTATTTTTATGACAGAAGTAGACTTGTATCAGAGTGAGAAAAGGTTCTTTTTAGGTATCAGGTAGCAGTGTCGCAGGTAGTATGCCAGTTCTTTAGTGTGTTGCAGGAAGCAGTGTTCTTTTGTGTGTGTAGCTGGTAGCTGCCGTTATCTTCTTTAATGGGTATCTGTTGCAACAATTATCTTCAGTGAAGATCGTCATTGCTGGGTTCCTGTTGCAGGCTACAGGAAAGAAGTCTTTCTTCTTTGCTGGTCTTGTGCTCTCTGTTCTCTGGCCAACTTTCAAAAAGGGCTAGAAAAAATAGTTCTTGAGAGGAAGAAGGAATCAATGTGCTCTTCCCATTGATTGGTCAGTGTGTGGCCAAATTGCTTGGCAGGGGCATTGATTTGCGAGAGAAAATAGATTTGTGACTGCTACATCACCCTCTGCTTAGGCAGAAAGCCGACAGAGAAAAAGGTAGCAGCCGCAAAACAAAAAAAGGTTCATTTTATATGTATATAGTTTTACACAGTTTTTTGGGCCAATGTACTCACCAACCACTATGTCTAGTGGTAAAATAATTGTCTTTCGGTGTTGTATTTCCTTATACTGGTGTAAGGTTATATTCATGCTGTTTGTATGTAGTGGGGATATATGGCTCTTGTGTTTTGGTGTCAAGAAAAGCTCTTTTTACCCTGTCAATGGATACGGTCTCTTTTTTGCTGCTAATGTCAAGGGTGAAAAGTTTGTCAGTGTGTGAAAGGACGCGATAAGAACCAGTATAAGGTGGAGTGAGAGGGGCTTTCACAACAGCCTTTCTCCGAAAAACGGGATTCCATGAGGAAATGTCTTTTGCGACCAATGATTTGATGGTCTGTTCCCTAAGGTGCATTGGTGGGAGCTTACCAAAATAAGCTCGCAGTCTGTTTATATAAAAAACTGGATCTTTTGCTGTTAAATCTATCGGGTTCACCATCTGACCTGCTCATGATAGAGGTACTCCATAGAAGATTTCGGCTGGAGAGTATCCTAGGTCCTCTTTGATAGCTGCGCAACAGCCAAGAAGGACAACAGGTACATATTCCCTCCATCACTGTTGTTCAGGATAGGCACGCAATGCGGCTTTCAGTTGGCGATGGAAGCATTCTATCATACTTTTAGAAGCAGGATGATAGCTTGTTATTCTCAGACATTTGATCCTTAAAATCCTGGAAAGCTCCTGTAATAGGTGGGATTCAAACTGTCTACCACAGTCAGTGCTAATAGTTGTGGGAACTCTGTAACATGCTATCAAGCCTGATATAAGGATATGCGCTACGGATTCAGCTGAAATGTCGTTTAGGGGAACAGCTTCGGGCCACCTTGTGAAACAGTCTATACTGGTCAGGAAGTTGGCAAATCCCTGACTGACCGGCCATGGTCCAACAAGATCAATATGGACAGGGCTGAACCAAGCATCTGAGGTGCTGAATGTTCCAAGACGTGCATGGATGGGCTCGTGCACCTTTGACTTTTGGCACATACACAGGAACATGTCCAGGCAGTGATATCATGCCTCATATTTGGCCAGAAAAATCTAGCTGAAATCAGCTTCACTGTAGCTTTGGGTCCGGGGTGTGCTAGATGGTGTAGGGTGTCAAAAACAACCCTAAGATAAGTTATCGGCCCAAAAGGTTTAATTGAATTTGTTGATATATATAATATATATGTATCTACACACAAATATATATCTTATATATATATATATATATATATAAATATATATATATATATCTTTATTTACAGGTATAAATATTTATTTTGTATATATATATATATATATATATATATATATATATATATATATATATATTTTATATATATTTGTGTATATATTTATATGTACATATATATATATATATATATATATATATATATATATATATGTATATTATATTTAATGTAATATAGATTCCTATATAAATATATATATATTATTTTTTATATATATTCATATATGTATATATATATATATATATATATATATATATATATATGTTAGATTTATATATATTATATATATCTTTTATATGTATATATATATATATATATTGTATATGCATATATTATATGTATATATATCATATATGTAGCTACTATATATGTATATATATTATATATATATATATATGTATATACTATATATATATATTATATATACATATGTGTGTATATATATATGCATAATACATATATATTATATATATATTATATATCATTTATATATTATATATATATATATATATTTCATATTTATACATATGTATATATTATATATATATTACATATATGTTAAATAAATATTATATATATGTATATCATATAAATATAATATTATATATATTATTTATGTATGTGTTATATACATAAATATAATATATATATCATATATACATGTATTATATATATATATATACATTTTACATATATATATATATATGTTATATACATAAATAAAATATATATTATATGTTATTTATGTATGTTGTATATATATATATATATATTATATATATATATATTATATATATGTATATATTATATATATGCATTATAGATATATTATATATATAATATAAATATATATTTTATATGTATATATATATTATACCTATATATATGAATATTATATATATATTATATATGTATATTATATATGTATATTCTATATATATTTTAAATAAATATTATATATATATTTATTATATATATATATAAATATATATATATATATATATATATATATATATATATATATATATATGTATATTATTTATATATTATATATATATATATTTCATGTATATGACAAGTTTCTAGACATTTTTTATATGGGTCCCTATTTCATCGTACACACTGGAAACTAATCTCCTTCAAAGTAATCTTCTCCAGCTGCAATGCACTTGTTGTACCATTCCAACAACTTCTGAATGGCCCCATTGAAATCCTCTTGTGTTAGAGTGTCAATGACCTTCGTCACAGCCTCTTTCATCTCCTCAATTCTCTCATAATGACAGCCTCTGGGAGCAAGGTGTGGACTATAGGGTGGGTGAGGAACTGTCTTGATGCCAATCTTGGTCAAATAGTCTGTGACAAGGATGCAGTTGTGGACTGGTGGAAATGCCACTGAGCCGATTTGAAGAGTGCTGGCCTCTTCTGACAGTATCTCTTCCTGAACTCCCTTAAAACCTCAACATAGTAACCGTAACTGTAACCCTAACCCTTTGGCCTATCAACTCTGGTGTATTGACTTCCTTACTACTCCCATGCCTCTCATCATCCCTCACAGACTCACTGCCTTCCTTGAATCTTTTATACCACTCAAAAACTGATCCTCGATTTGGCAAGATGGTCGAAAAGCAATCTGAAGCAGTCAATACATTTCTGTGGCATTTTTTCCAAGTTTAAAACCGAATTTTATTGCATATCCTTCTTCTAAAGTGTCAGATTGCATTTTTGAATTTCACCAGCTGTGACAATCAGGCTTTAGTAGGGTGTATTCCAGTTGCTGCTGTAGCTGTTCATTTGAAGCTGAAATCATAAGATTTGGTCAGTCATCTCATAAGATGTATAGCAATAACATACTGAATTGTCAATAGTCTACGCAATTTTAGATGACCATACGGAAAAAGTCTGAAAATATATCGTATGCACCTCGTATATATATATTATATGTATTATATATATATATTGTATATATTATATATGTATTTTATATATAATATATATATATATAATATATATTATATGTTATATTTTTCATATATATATAATATATATTATAAATATATTATATATTTTATATATATATATATATATATATATATATATATATATATCATAAATGTATTATAAATATATCATATATAATATAAATAAATATATCATATATAATATATATCATAAATGTATTATATATATATCATATATATATTATATATATATCATATATATATTATATATATATCATATATTATTTATATATATATATATATATATATATATATATACACACATATTATATATATACACATATTATATATAAATATATATCTTAAAGATATATATATATATATTATATATATCTTATAGGTATATATATATATATATATATTGTCTTATATATATAGATATATATTGATATATTGTATATATATATAATTGTATCTGTTATATATATATATATATATATATATATATATATATATATATATATTCTATATTTTTTAAATATTTCATAAATATATATGCATTTCTATATATTTATATATGTACATATATGTATATTTCATACATATTTTTTTTTGCATACATATATATATACATATATATATATATATATATATATATATATATATATATATATATATACATATATATATATATATATATATATATATATATATATATTCCATACATTTACATATTAAATATAAACATAC
>CAUZXS010003794.1:0-12500 GCA_963585895.1 Sepioteuthis lessoniana | reverse complement strand
CACGTATATGCAAAAGTATACTTCACATATATTATGGATTAGGTTCCATGCTACTACAATAATGCAATTATCACAGCAAATCTGCAATAGATTTTTAAAAAATGTACATCGTTTAATTTTAAAAATCCTTTATTGTTTGCTAAATGTGATAGATATACAGTGTGCCATTGGCAAACATGGTACTGATCAATTCGATTCATTTTGTTTTTGTTAAACTGCAATATTTAAGCACAATAAAACAGAGTGTGCGTGTGTTTAGTGAGATAGAGAGACAAAAATTTACAGAAATCTAATTAGTTAACATATATTTTATTGTCAAAAGAGAGAGTTAATATTTCTGTTTAATCTTGTATGGTTATCATTGAACATTACTTTTATTCATTATCTTAAAAAAATCAAATAAAATGTCAAGAATCATTTTGACTTGAAGTGTTCTGATGATGTTAAAAAATGAAAGATTGAAATTTTCAGGATTTAGATCAATAAAAAAAAAGTTATTTACCCTAAGATATATTTTCTACAATCTTCTTTGATGTAGTCTCTGGGCATCTCTTTAGCTATTTTACTGCTCACAAAAGATAACAGCAAATATCCTTACAATATTAAGTTCATGTGCATTGTTAAGATTTTCCAAATTTTATATAGCAAAATAAACTTTGTATTCGTATTGAAACTGCCCAATGTCTTGACAAACTGTCTTTATGGACATGCCATTGACTACTGAGGAAAAAGAGTGGGTAATTATACACTGTAGTAAACCATTCTCTCATAACCACCTTTGCTCCTCTTGCAATTAGTATCAAAAAGCTGTCATTCCCATTGTCAACCTTGACAGAAATCCAGCTATTTTTACAACCATTGCATTTTCAAATTTAAGTACTAATTAAAGAAATACTTCAATAACTCCAACTTGTTGAATCCTTGTGAGAATCAAAATCACTACATTTTGAACATATTGGGCTGCAAAACTAAGTTCCTATCACATCTTAGTAGATAACATATAGTGTTTATATCAATTTCATATGAATTGGTAGGTTTTAAAGCATGTTAACCCTTGGATTATTTGATGCTCCAGTCAGTCTTTTTTCTTTTTTGTCAAGCAAATATATAGTTACATATCTAATGATTATTATTCATAAACAATTATAGCTTCAAATAACTATACTTAATGCTAATAATTTGCACACTGTTATATGGTTTCAACTATTCTTATCTAGTACTCAATTGTCCAATGAATCTATTTGACCTATAGATGAGACCCTCGCTGGTACTACCAATCCAGGTCAGAGTGCAACTGGAGTGGTAGTAATGACAAGAAATTGTATACACATATTTTGGAAGAGATTGTTTTGGTTTTACAATGTCATCATGTTTTGGAGGAATAATAAATGCAAGTGAAATGATTAAAGAAAATTATGTGAGTTTGATTAATGAGAAAGATTAGAGTAAAATAATAAATGAATGTTTTTCCCTGTTCATTATTTCTAGTTCTGTACAAACATATTCACTATGTAAAAGTCCCTTTATCAACTACAAATACGGTTTAATTGTTATAAGTCTACCTCAAAGATAATTCAAGTTGATAGCAATTTATCATTATTTACTAAGATTAGCTTAGATGTGACACAAGGCCAAAAGTATGGGGTATTTAGCAAGAATCAAATTCACTACCAATGATTTGCTGATCTTTCTTCCTAACCAGTTCACCTGTGAGGTACCCAATAAAAGCAATTTTATAATACACCTATTTATCCAAAAAGTGTGGGGGAAAATGTGTCTTATCCTCTATGAGTGAAAACATCAGCCTAAAATTATCCTTAACTCTTTTAAACTGCATTCTAATTTATCCTTCATTATTGGTACTATGCAACCCAATATAGAAAAGAGATGGATATTGCCTATTTGCTCACTTTGTACTAGAAATGATATGATAGATTCCATGTAGTACACTGACAATCTCTTAGTGTCATCAGTTCAGAGATTATTCCTTACTACCCAGTACTTTGCAACCTAATATTGTCTCATGTTATTTGTAAAGGAGATGAACATTGCCTACTAAATCTTTTTGGCTTTGAGATACCATGAAAAAATCAGTACAGAGCTGTATTGCTTCATGTAATCAGTTAAATCAGTGATTTTTTTCAATTACTAATGGTACTATGTAACCTGAGATGAGATAGACACTGAAAAGCAATTCTATGATCTAGCATAGTACCCTGATCTTGATAAATATTTTCTGCTGAAGATGACTGTACATCATATATGTACCCTAGTGCCATTATCAAATACACTAAGTTTTGTTTTTTGCTCCTAATAAAGATGTTTTAAAATTTCATTTAAGAAAATAATAATTAACATTCAGAATGTTATATCAGTCTTTATAGAACTGATCTTTGAGATGATTACATATATTATTGTGTTTAATCTGGGACAAGGCCACAGTTATAGAGTACCCAGTAAAAAACCATTACTCATGTTTACTGTTATAGTCACTGAGGAAACATCATGTTTACATGGAAACATTTCAAATACTTGTGGAGAGGTGGCTTTTTTTATTAAGCATCTTAAATTTACTTTTTATTACTGTTAAACTACTTTTTTCATTTTTATTTTTATTTCAAACTGCCAATGTATACCTCGATAAAGCAAAAAATTTTAAAATATAGAATCATTTTCAGGAATATTTACTTATGTCAGTTATCCACCCCCACTTCTTTTCTTGAGCATTAATAACTTTTCTTTTCCTTCTTATTATGACATCAAAGCTTACAATTGACTCATTTTAATTAGAGAGTATTTTAATCTTGTGGTCTGTTTCATGGCTGATTTCCCATCTGTTCTTGTAGCATTTGGTGTTCAAAGTACTAAGTCAAAATTTCAATTGCTGGCTTTCAAGGCAGACAATCTCTTTCTCCTTTGAAGCTTCACATAACATGCTCTCTCTCTCTCTCTCTCTCTCTCTCTGTCACTTGGCATTGTGCTGAGTTTAGTAATTAACTACCAAGAAAACGTTAATCTATTATGCCTACATTGTTCATCGGTTGGTTGGTTGATTTGTTTTACAGCATATCAACCCTTTTCGGGTCATTTTTTGGGGTCATTTTAATAAAAGTTTCAAATAATTCAGTTTCATATAAGTACAGTTTCGCTTACTCATAGTTAAATGTCAAAACAGTTCTATTTCAAACAATTCAGTTTAGCAAAAAACTATATACTCATGTACACAGTAGTTTGTTTCTCACAGTTAAATGGGAAAACATAATTTTAAACAATTCAGTTTTGCTTGATTACAGTTTAGTTCTATTTAAGATAGGACCCTATCAGGTGCTACCACTCTGGGTCTGAATGAACCTGGGAGTGATGTCAATGAAGAGGTACTCCACATTTCCCAAAGCTCCAAATTTACTGAAATCTCACCATCAGATTGTTTAGTGTCATATACAGGACACTTGTTGGAGAGTTGTTACCCTCTACAGAGATGCGGTCAGTGTATTCTACAGCCCCAGCTGACTGGACCAATTGTTCTTTGGTGAGCAAAATATCTGTATCTTGGTTATGACTGTAAACCGCATTTAATGTTGAGGCTCTAGTTCTGGTAGTACCTGTTAGGGTCCAATCTATGGGTCAAATTTTGAAAATTATTTGTATTATGAATATTTTAAACCATACAGCTGTGTGCTAATTAGTTGTTTTAGATTCGAATACTTGAAATTATTTGTGCAAAAAAGCAGTTGAACAAATACACAAAAAAGTAAATATAACTGTACAATGAATGCAATTCCTTAAATGACTTTAAATGGGTTGGCATGATGTTAAAATCAATCAAGACTTTTACTAATGCAGTGACTTCAAGTCTCTCTGAATGCCTTACTACAGTTGCCTTGTGCTGGACTAAGCTTAGGGTAGTAAGACTTAAGGCCAAGTAATGCAAAAAAAACTGTGTTTGATAATGAAAGTTAGGCATCATCGAATCTCATTAGTAATACATAAAGAAGTGACTGTTTTAAAGCATCTCTTTGTGACTTAGTGCTACCCAATGCAAAGCTTTAAACTGTTACTAAAAAAATTGTGGCACGATGTGAGACTAGGGTATTGATAATATTTTAAACCCTGGAATTAGAAAAAATTTTCCCTAAATAAATCACCTTTTTTTGATAATGTATCAGTTTTATTTAAGAGGTAAATTTTTTTAGTTTTCAAATTACTGTTTTTTTGCTGTGAAGATGGAGAATTGAAATTATTGGATGAGCGAGTCAGAGTATTGAGGCAGAACATCTATTTCCTTGTTTTACCTTTACCTTTGCTGCCGCCACCGCCACGCTGTCACTGTGGATAAGTGATTAAATAAATGTTTATCCGCTTCATTTAATTTCAATACTCAAATTTCAATGATTTTGATTCGTGATTTTCTTAAATTGGATCAGGAAATAATTGTAAGTTTAGATCACAAATGTGTGTGTGTGTGTGTGTGTGTGAGAGAGAGAGAGAGAGAGAGAGACCCTCTACCAGCCCATTGGTATTATGATTAGTGTTCGCCAATGGTCCGGGACACCGAGGTTCATTCATTGGTCGAGTCATACCAAAGACTCAAAAAATGGTACTTGATGTTCCCTTACTTAACACCGCATTATAAGGTACGGATCAAGGGTAAGTGGAGCAATCCAGGAAAGGTGTAGCGCCTCCTTATACGATTGGCCAACTTACACGATATATATATATGGTGTATGTACGTTACACTTACATTAGAAATGCTAACGAAAAACATTAAGTTGGATTGAAATTCTCTTAGGGAAAAATAGTGATGCATGTTAATTGAAAAAATAAATAATTTTTTTGTCTTGCGAATCGGAATAAAGATATTTTCCTTTTCTAAATATTTGATAGTGTCAGTGATCATTTTTTTCAAGTTTCCAAATTAAATTTGTTTCGTTTCTACATTTCATTTTACTGTTGAAAGGAAAGTGTTTCATTACAATGTCGAAAGCCAAACTAACTCCCGAAAAAATGACGAGCAGGAAAATTTAAATGTTTAAATATTTATTTCACTTACATTTTTTCGGGTAATTGTGATGACCGCTCTTTCGCAATATAAAATAAAAATATTTCGATATATATATATATATATATATATATATATATATATATATATATATATATATATATATATATATATATTAAAAGAAAATTAAACACTTTTTTCTCAATCAAAAATGTTATTAGTTAATTCTCTTTTCAACACCCATTAATGTTAATTATCTACTTGATTAATGGCGGAAGAAATATATTCTTTTTTTATTTTTTTGATTTGCTTGTTTTTTGTTGTTGTTTTTTAATTAAAAGATTGTTTAAAGACGCTTTAAACAATTTGAGATACAACTTTGCCATAACAATAATCATTTGAATTGAAAATATCTTGTATTTAGTTAAACCTTATGTCTTTTTTGCGTTTTAATTAAGTAATTATTTATTTATTAAACAAGAATAATATTTTCAGGGTTTTCTTTCAACGTGTAAAACATTTTTTAAGATTTCCAAAATAATTTTTGTGATGATTAAAAAAAACAAAGACGGAATCAGCATTGCGAATAATAGAGACATTACTTTTTGTGAATATTTCGTCAGAAATGTTTACAGCCGACTAAATCATCTTCAGTTTTCTATATTGCAGCCTGGCAAACCTCTTCATGCTTTTATATATTTATATGTCTGTGTCTGTGTGTATCTATGTGACAAAGCTCGCTCACTCTATCTATCTATCTATCTGTGTGTGCGTGTGTCGCGCACACGCCTATAGCTGAACACTCGACCAAGCACTGGCTTTTCCTTAGCACCAACAAGAACTTGTGACCTAAATAACTTCATTGCATACCAACCAGACAGATAACCTCCACCCGAGGCCGGGATGTAACGTTGGCTGTGATTGGCCGAATATAAATATTCCCTACCGGCTTTGGGGAATGTGGGCCAATTATGGACTGTGTGTGTCAGGCTTCTGGTCTGCCTGCGTCATAATCACGCACTCTGCTTTCTGCTTACTTCAGCCCATGAAAAAAAGTCTTTCCCTTCTTTCTTTTTCATTTCATCCTCTCTCTCTCTCTCTCTCTCCCGCTCACCTTCCAAGCTGGCTTCTACCGGCTGGCCATCCTAGTGGTATCTAACTACAACTACTGTTAAACAGCTGGACTACAGTCTATTAAAGGATGACTGCTTTTTTTTGTCTATAAGGAAAAAATTACATTCGCGCAAAAGGCCATTGTTTATTTTTTTTCTGCTGTGATAGTTCATTTTGAAGAACATCACAATCGTCTTCTTTTGGGAGTCTATAGTAAAAAAAAATTTATATATAAAAAAAATTAAACTTCCTACTTCACGTAGAGGAACGTACACACTGACACACTAGGACCGAACCCTAAAAATATTTACAAATATTTACTGGACCTTTTTAACATTTGAACTTTAATTATATTTTTCAAACTCTACGTAGTATTCTGATTTATTTCTAATTTAATTCTTCTTAATGGTCAGTTATTCGAAGTGTTATAGGAGAAATGTAAAATGTGTGTGTATTTGGATTTAATTAAGGTTCCGTTTACATGAGTTATTTCATAATTAACGGTGACTTTGGAATTTCTTCCATATTTCTAATTATATCACTAACAATTAGTAATCAATGTAATTTATGGTTTAATTAGTAAAATTCAATTTATTTAAGAAAAACAACCGTTAATGTTTTTTGTATTTTTGACGACTTTGTTATTAGTACATTTGGTTCCTCACAATTTTTAAATCCTTTCATGCTTAATATATATACATATATATATATTATATCAACTATGAAATGACAATTACGCGTTCATTAACCGTTTTCAAGCGAAAATGCAACAATCAACATTCAAGAATTTTTATATCTCTTACTCTACTACTATTACTACTACATAGGTTTTTCCTTAAAAAATAATCCGATATCTTACTGATTTATTTTTATCATTCGAAGTAAAGAAAAAAAGATCGTGAATTTATATGATCAGAATAATTGGGGGACAACAAAGAAAGAACACTGTTGTGTGTGAAGAGAAACAAGACCCCCCAGTGATTTTTCTTTATTTATTATTATTATTTATTATTATCATTATTTATTTATTTTTTTTAAATTTCCAAAGCTGTTTTTGACTAGATAATGGCCCTCCACAGACTGGTCATTCAGGACTACAAGGCCAATCATGTTGAAACTGACCACACCTGAACTCTCCATGGGAGAAAAATCCTTGATTTCAAACCACACGCTTTGGATGCAACATGAACAACAAACTGCTCATTTGGACACTATACGACTGAAACGTAGGTATTTTGTACATTCAATATACTTTTCGGTAATATACTGTTTTTATTGAACTCAACACATTGCTCCGATTTTGTGTATATCTTATTCATTTTACTCATTTTACAAGTCAAAATTGTGTCTGTTTTAAAAGATTGTGTGTGCGTATGATAAAAAAATCAAAATATTTTCTTTTTTTGACTCTGCATTCTAAGTTAAAACTAATCGAGACAACGATTCCTGGTAAAATAAACAAAGGCAGTATACACACAGACACAACACACACACACACACCTATGCACACACTACTAAATCCTTTCAGTATACACACACACACACACACACGTGTGCATACATGCAATATCACAGAAGAATTAATTCTGCATACATTCATACACATAACAACGGAAAATTTCGTTACAACAGTAAATACACACTCACACATTATATGAAAAATCTCATCCGTGACACATGCTCTTTCTTGCACATATTCACATTCGCTGACAGATTTATTATGCGCACAGACACACAAACAACACACTTAACTTGTTTTTACTTATGTGGTCTAAAAAATGAGGGTGCTAAATTTTTTTTTTTCTTCTTAAGGAGGGTGCTAATGTTTCATATACACATTGTCATGTGGCTTGAAAAAAATGAGGAGCTATATTAAAAGGAGTGAGAGGGGAAGTAAGGTGACAGGTTTGAAAAAGCGGGATTAAACTTAACTAACTAGTAGTAGTAGTAGTAGTTAGCCTACTAATATATTATTTATTTATTTCCATCCTCCATGTACTTATAGATTCCTCTACTCTAACTCTGGCCATTTTATGTCCTGTTGCTAGGGGTCTCTTAGTAATACTGCTTCTGTATCTGAACTAGGTGACTACTTACCATTTTTAACTGCTACTATGGACACCTACCTTACTTAGTTTCTTCAGACTCAACCGATTGTTTTTATGTTGTATGACATTTTTTTTATTAAAGAAAAGAAAGAAATACACCAATACGTGTTTTTTTTTGTTTTTTTTTTATTTAATAATTTAAACATGTTGTGTAGTCAGTGTTAGGACTTTCGTTGTTATTTATGGGGAAAAAATTAACCTATAAACTCACTTTTTTCAAAAATTCAATTGATTTCTTTATTCTAAATATTTTCTCATGCATTAGAGCACTTGTTTTAAGCTGACATTTACTAACCCCTGATGGCCCTCTTGCTTACTTTAGGGATCAAAATACTCCAGTATTTTCACGCATCACAAGTTGTCATCAAATTTATCTTTTTTTTTTTTTTTTCTTTTTTCAAATCAAAGGTTAAGAATACATGAAATTTACTTGAGCAGTGAATCCTGATTCGAAATTATTTTTCTTTTATTCACAGCTTGAAAGTAAAGTAAGTTTAGATCACGAAAGTTAAGCATCCATGTCCCTGCTCAGTACTACTGTAAGCGATTTAAGGCCTGTGTGCCGGTCTAAGCAACAACTGAAGGGGAAGTATGCTTTAACCATGTGACTATAAATGTCTTTCTCTCACGTTAAGCTTTTATTCATTTCATCAATTTAATGTCTTTTTCAAAAGTGAGAAACTACTGATGGAAGATCTTAGTAAATACTTTAGAATGAGTTCAGGAAAACTAAACATTACCCTTTTGTCATTAGTGTGTATAATTTTATCTGTTTTATGTCTAAGGGCTTTTCCATCTGTTACTATGCCTCAATAATCTGTTTATCTCTCTCTCCGCAGTCTGCTCATCTATGTCTCTTCAGTCTATCTATCATTTATCAGTTCATTTGTCCCAGAAGTTAGAACAGGAAAAAAGTATGGTCCTATGTTGACTTTGTTGATCTAATTTATTTGGGATATTTTGTAGCTAGGTAAATATTAGTGAGTGGGTGGTTGAGATTTTATGTACACATTTATTTTCTCATCCAAGCACTCCTTGTTATGTTTTTTTATTATTATTATTATTATTATTATTATTATCATCATCATCATCATCATCATCTAATTTAATAAATTCATTAAAATACGGTTATTTTTATTTACAAATTTTTTTCTTAGTCCGATTAATTTATTCTATTTTTCACTGATCTAAAAACTGACTTTTTTTTTTTTTTTCTATCAAAATTGAATTTTTACCTAAACCAGTTTGTTTGAATGATGTAAATCAGCCCTGAACAAAACTGTAGCCGAAAGGCCTCATGCTACCCTTAGAGCTTTCTAAATGACCTGCCCTAAAACTTCAGTGTTTCAGAAAAAATATTTTTTACTATAAAGAAAAAAAATCAACTTTTCCTTTGTTAAGACAGATGCTTACACATATGTTTTTTGTTTTTTGTTGTTTTTTTTTTTAATGAAAATGGTTGAGGTTCCAACAATGAAAAATTACCTTGAATTTTTTAAGTAGTGTGGCTCACCTGATGATGAACCATGTCCTCATGCAACCCGTTTCTTAAAAAGAGCTGCCTATGCTTGATATAAATAACCACATTTAATTAAGTTTATAGAAAGACCCTGTATAAAAGTATGTAAAACATCAGTCACTTCCAGACTTGTATGTTGATTAAAATGAAATATTTTTAAACAAAGTTTGGAAAAGATGAAAAATTATAAACTTCTATCATTTTTTTCTTCTCCAAAGCCACCAAAATGTTAATTGAAATGGTTGGTGAAGAAACACCTTGTCACTTTTAAAAATTGTAGTAAATATTTGTTAAGAGTAAACAACTTTCAAGCAGTATTCTCCACAGACTAACCCTGTGAAGAAGAGAGGGAGCCCACTTACTCTCTACCCCTGTAAAAGAACATGTATAGACCAGTTGCTCTTACAAAATTAAAGAGCCCAAGTCAAGCTCTGCTATTTTTTCCATAGCTGGAGAGAGATAAGTTGGATTCATACCTTTTTCTATGAGTATTAAGCACCATGTGAAATGCAAACTGACTTTTCCTGGATTTGCAAAGAGGACATGTATATAAAAAATCAGACATTGTTTTACAAAACGCCTTATCGGTTCTGAGAATATTGTCTTATTATGGGGTCAGAGATCCAGAAAATTGAAATCTTTGAAAAATTCAGTATTAACTGCAGGAGTATAAAACCTTCTCTATTCATATTTGTTTAAGTTCGCTAAAATATTTTGAAGGGTTTATTACAGCATTTCTTCTTTTGCATAGCTCTCTGTATGTTGAAATTTCCATTTCTCTATTCATTTCATTCTCTGATTGTGTACATGTCTGGATAGAAGGTGAACTCAGGGAGTTAAATCACCTCTGTTAATGTTTTTGTTGAAATTTTAAAAACATTTTTTTTTTTTACGATCTGAAATAATAACTTAACTAGCCTTGAAAAAAGTGTGGGGGACGCCATAGTACTTTTGTTTATTTTTTATGAATCAAGTACTTTCTCTTTCATAAAATAAATAGTAGCATTAAGAAAAGTTTTATGTAAAACAGTCAATTTTTGGGTTTAAAAAACTAAGTTTCCTTCCATCAGAGCTTTTTCAATCACTCATGACAGCTGTTCATTGTTCATAAGTTATACATTATTCATTTTATAATATAGACCATCTTCTTTTAAAACTTTAAACAAATTTAATCCTATTTGTGTTTGTCTTTACCTAAACTTTAGCTTATTTTCCTATTTTATTTTGTTTTTTATTTATTTTACGGTCTTCAATTTTATAAACACATGTAACTTAATGATGACTTTGAAACCCCATGCTCTAACCATTAAGATACATTTAGTCTCTTTCTACTAAGAGATAAGGAATTATCCATTAGTTGTCATTTTCTATTGATAAACTGAAATTGGGCCATTTCAATTCTTTCTTTGTGCTGGGAACTACCTAGAGTAGTCACTCTAATATGATACAGACAAGGAAATTTGTAATGAGCAAAAAAAAAAACACATTTCGTATTCTTGACAGTAATGCTCAATCGATCTTGTAATGGAATTCTTTTTTCTGGAAAAACTTGATTGTTTAAATGCTATTTGAAAACATTTCTGGACAATCATATTCTATATAACCTTCAAAAGGAATTAACATTCGAAACTTCTTTAAAAAACTGAACACCTAACATTTTCGGAAGAAAACTTTTTATATTTCCTCTATTCTTTTAGATTATACACCAAAGGACCATTGTGTCTAATAATGTATATATAAATCCATTTCTATAAGACTATATTTGTATGTGTGTGTATACATATATATATATAAATATATATATATATAATGTGTGTGTTTCTTGTGTGTGTATATAGATATATATCTATATATATATATAACACACATATTCATGTGTATATGTACATATACAGATAGGTATAACTATGTATGCATATATATATTCATATATATATATATAATATGTGTGTGTATACGTACATGAGTATAAGTTATATATATATGTGTGTATATGTATGGTGTATATGTGCATATATGTGTAATCAGTATAGACTTCTGGATATGTATGTATATGTGCATATATATGTAATGTATATATGGGTATATATATATATATATATATATATATATTATATATGTTTATATGTATATATATATATATATATCATATATAATATATATGTATGTGTGTATATGTTATAATGTATGTGTATGTATGTATGGGTATGTATATATGTATTGTATATATGTGTGTATGTATGTGTGTATATAATATATATATTTTATGTGTGTACGTTTATATTTATGAGTATGTTTATATTTATATGTGTATGTATAAATAATATAAATATGTATATATATATATATATTATACATATATATGTGTGTGTGTGTGTATTTCTGTGTTTATGTGTATGTATATATATTTGTTATGTGTATGTTATATACGTATATATATTTGTATGTGTACGTATATATATATATATATCTGGATGTGTATGTATGTATGTATATATATTATATTACTATATATAATATATATTATATATATATATATGTGTGTATATATTTATGCAATATAGGGAATGTATATATATTTTATGTACATGTGTTTATATATATATATATAAAATATATATATATATATATATTAGTGTACGGGTTTCTGTATTGTGCGATATATATATATGTATGTATATATATGCGTATCTATGTATGTGTGTGTGTATATATATATATATATATATATATTACTACTATACATAAACAGAAACCTGTA
>CAUZXS010003793.1:20000-30000 GCA_963585895.1 Sepioteuthis lessoniana | reverse complement strand
TTAAATATTAAATCTGTTTAAGTAAAATAATCGTATGATCCAATAAAAGGTTTCTTTAATTTATCGTTATCTTGATATCTTTGCAATTATTCTCCCTATTTATGAACATAAAATAAGAACAAAAATTTGAAATTTCAAAATTGTGAAAAACCAAATATGTTATGTGGACGTTATGTAATTTGTAAATTAAAATTATCAGAAATAAAGATTCTAATGTTTTAATATTCTTTCAATCAATGTCGTATTTTTTTAAACTTTGAATATTTTAACTATTTTTATAGTGACTCACTTATTCGCATCTGAAAATATTTTAGACATTTACTAATTGTTTTGTCGTTCTTTTTGCTTTGTTTTCTTGTTTTATTCTTGTTAGAGCAGTTATAATCTATCACAATTTCAAACGTTCGCTTTAACATTCAACTAAGTATGTACCAAATTATATCATTCGACTAAATAATTGCTTCAAGCTTCTTATTTTTTTATTATTTGATATATACCTGTATAAAGATAAATTTAAATAAAATATTTTCCTTTGAATTGTTTAAAACGACTGATAATTTAGGGTTGTTTTAAAAATACGAATACAAATAAGCTTTTTACTTAATATATATTATTTCTAAGTTTGTATTTAGTATGTTTCAGGGTCAATTATTTTGTTTGTGTTATGGAAGGAATGTGTTAGTGTTTTTTCTTTTTAAAAAAGCGTTTTTTACTCCAGTATTTTTTAAAAAACAAGTGATCTCAAGGTTGATATTTTTTCAAAGGAAATTGTTGTTCCAGTCGTAAGAGAATTGATGAATCAACCTTTGTTGATTTAATTTTCTTTTTTATTTGTTTACTGAAAAGCTTGTTCAGTGTTTTGTTTTTTCTTTTAACACACGTGTCTTCAAATTGTATTAAGTGTCTATATAAGACTAAAAGTATACGTGTGTTGTTTTGTTTTTGCTTTTTGTTGGTTTGTTTGTTATTTAGGATTCCTTATTTTTGTAAATAAAACTTAAACGGTCCTTGCTAATAGAAACGGTTTTGTATTTAATTGTACAATCCGTTTCTGTTGTGACGTTTTCCTCTTGAATTTAAAACATTAAAAACAATGTCACTGTGTTTTTGTTACTTTTTGTCGATGTTGTTGATTTTACAAGTTTTGTTCTTGCATTTACATCCTCTTTATTGCACGTTTTGTGTCTTCTTGTAGTTTACTTTCTGATAGAAAGATCTCAGATATTTCCCTTATTGTTGTGAGATCTTAAAACCATTTCTTCCCAAAAGGATTGGTAAAATTAATCAAAAGAGGTCTTTAAGGAACTTATTTGTAAAGGAAAAAATGTACAGGATGATACTATCACCATGAACACAGTTGCCTTTTTTTTTTTAAAGAAATATCCTTAACTTTTCAGATTGTAAATATTTTAAAATATTTTAAATATTACAAATCTGTCTTGAAATGAAAGCAAATAATTCATACCGGAAACCGGTGATATCGACAAGTAAACTGACTGTTTATATCTTTGTTAAAGTTCTTTTCATATACAATTTGTATATGTATATAAAAACATTGAACAAATTCACTGATCCTTAAAGAGAAGTTTTGAATAAATACCTTTTTCTTTCTTTTATAAAAGAAGTACTTTTAAAATGACATTTCTTGGTTTATCCTTTCGTGGTAGATTTTTATCGGTTGAGGTAGTAAAGGTAATCAGTCTTGCTGTTTGTTTCTTTTGAAGAAATGTATGGTAAGTTGGTATTTTTCATTTGGTTGTAGGAGTTTCTTTTCTTGTGTGTAGTTAAGAGGTGTCTTCAGTACTCGAGTAAAAAGCCATGTTTTGTTGCTTGTATGTTTCCATAACTTTTATGTCGCTCAGTTTTTTTTTTTCTATGGGATATCAAACCAAGGTTTTTTTTTCTTTTTTCCACTGGTTTATAAAGTATTTTTCCTTTCCTTTTCGAGGTATATTTTCAGTGTACAAGTCCTGTATATTCTTGAAGAAAGTGTTGTATATCCTGGGTTTTCTTAGTTTCTCCTTCTTTCTTTTCCACGATTACTTTGTGTACAATAATATTAACAATCACTTTGTCGAAGTGCTTTCTAAAAACTCGTAAAAACAAAGTAAAAGTTAATTTTTTTTCTCTTTTTTTTTTTTTTTTTTTTTACTTGAGTTTTTTTACAGACATTCTGAGAACTTCGCCTTTGATATTTACAAATAATAATTGTGCGTGTGTACTTACATCGAGTGTATAATTATACATACATTTTTTCAAATTTATATATATATATATATATGCATATATATATTTATGAATATATATATATATATATATATATATATATTTATATATATATATATATATAAATATATATATATATATATCTAATAATATATCGCTTATGAAAGGATATATTCGTGTAATAGTCGAGTATACGACTATCTACGGACGCGACAGTATGTCCGTTACCCTCAATCCCCGACGATGGTCTGAACTGAAGTTGCTCATTAGTCACAAACGCTCAAGTTTGTGTATATGTGAGCGTGTATGTGTGTGTGTGTGTATGCGTGTGTGTGTGTGTATTAAGTCGTTGTATCCAGTGAATGCGCGCGTGCGCAGTAATGTATCTATCAGAAAACTCAGTCGAGGGTGTCAGTTTACTCTCGGCTACTAAACCAATAGTAGTCGTCTCGTTGTTCCTTCCTTCCTTCCTTCCTTTCTTTCTTTCTTTCTTCGTCTTTTTTCTTATCTCATAGCAAAATCAGTCGAGACAAAACCGTCCAGGACTTAAAAACATCATCCGGGAAGGGGTGTTTGTTTGTTTGTTAGTTTTGTCTTTTTTTTTTTTTTTGAAAGGCTGATGGGTAGAAACGCGGTGAGTACTGAGAGATTTGAAAGATAATGTATCCAAGCCAGACAGTTTTGGTTGCCTCAATTGCGGCTGATGTTGGTCGTAGGAGGTAGTTTCTTTTTTTTTTTCTTGCTGTTGTTTTAGTGGTTTATTATAAATATATATATGTATATATATATATATATATATAGATATATATATATATACATACATACATATATAGATATATATATATATATATAAATATATATATATGTATGTATGCGTATATATATATATATATGTATATATATGTATATATTATATGTATATATTATGTATTGATACTAACACATTCACACACACATACACACAGCCACATATTCAGGAGATCTAACTGGTGTTTAAAGGTATATTAAATAGCGTAAAAAAAGGAAGCTATCAAGATGTACATTTAAAATAAAACTGATTCTGTCCGAAATTTTCTGCTAAAGGTCTTTCTTTTTTCTTTTTTTTTCTCCAGTGTTAGTTTAAAAAAGGTTGGGGTTTTTTGCTTGTTTTTTGCTTTTGTTTTTTGTTTTGTTTAGTTTTTTTTGTTTTTTTTTCTCGGTCAGACTCTCTTGCAGAAAACACACGCTAAACCAAATAAATAGGTTTATCGAAGAGAGCCCAGTTACACAGCATCATTTTGTCTAGTAGCTTAGCGATTAAGTGAAACAAACATCTTCTACTTCAATCACTTCGCCTAGTCGCCACACTCAACTTCAGCTAACCTTCTCCTCCTCCCACTTTACATTCTCCTCCTCATCCCGATCCTCCTCCCACTCTTCTAGTGCTGCTTACTCTCCTCCCAAAAACTCTCATATTTCTCCTTACTCTTCCTCCCTTTCGCCTCAGACAACCACCCCACTTCATGCCCGCACCTACCGAACCAAATCGACTGAGTTTTCATCTCTACTTCACTGATTTCTCTCTCTCTCTCTCTCTCTCTCCCTCTCTCTCTCTCTCTCTCTCTCCACATTTTTTTCTTTTTAACCCTTTTTTTTCTCCACCTCACTACTGACTATGACTCTTTTCCTTCCCCTATTTTGTATATACCATCTTCGTCTTCTTTCTTCTTTTTTTCTTTTTTTTTTTTTTTTTTGCTTTTTGTCATATTCTTCCTCTATTTTTATTTCTCTTTCATCTTTTACTTTGGCTTTTTAGAAATTTACTCCTTAATTTTCTCTTTCGTTCCATTTCCTTTTCTTAAAAACTTTTTTCTCATACTTTTATTTCTTTCTTCTTTTCCATTTGTTCTTTCTTTCTTTCTTTCTTTCTTTCTTTCTTTCTTTTTTTCTTTCTTTCTTTCAAATTCTGAACGAGGCGGAGACGGAGTCGGCACCGGTGACATAGTCCCTCCTCCTACCACATAACAAAGAAGTCCTCTTCCCACTACCCACCCACACTGACATTATCACTATCACCATTATTACGAAGGAAAAAGAGTAGAGGCGCGTGAATTTCAATTTCGTTACGGACATTCTATGTTTGCGTTTTCTTTCTTTCCCTTCTCTCTATCCACTCCGATTCCAGCCACCGCTCCCCTCTCCTCTTCACTTTTATATTAACCATTCCCACCACTCCACTCCCACTGCTTCCGACTTCCTACTCCTTATTTATACTCCTCCTTCTGCCCCCCTTCATTACTTCTCCAGCGTCTTAATTTCTTCGGTCTTTCCATCTCTCTCTTTTTATTACGGTGGATTATGCTGTGTTGTTATTTTTGTTTGTTTCTTTTTTTTCTTTTTTTTTATTATTATTATCCCCTCCCACTTCGACGTGATTTTACTCCTCCCACCGCTGTTGCTGCTGCCTTCACAAATGCTGCAAAGAGATTTAATACTAAATAACATTTCGACTTTACCATACGTAAGTTTTTTTTTTTTCAAATATATATCTCTCTTTTTTTTTAACGCTTTCCACATTTATTTAGGGATAGCAGACACTCAATATCACATTTTCTTTCTTTCTTTCTTTCTTTCTTTCTTTCTTTCTTTGTACCTTTTTCTTTTAATCTACCTGTTTCTTCTTTCTCTGTCTCTGTCTGTCTGTCTCTCTCTCTCTCTCTCTCTCTCTCTCTCTATATATATATATATATATATATATATATATATATTACTCCCTTTCTTATTATATGTCTATATACACACTTATATATATGTAGTATACATGTATATATGTAGTGCACACACACACACACACATAAACACACGCATATATATATATTTTTTTTTTCTTTCTCTGTACCTTTTTCGTTTAATCTGTTTCTTCTCTCTCTCTCTCTCTCTCTCTCTCTATATATATATATATATATATATATATATATATATAGATATATATATATATATTACTCTGTTTCTTTCTTTCTACACACACACACACACACACACACACACACACACACACACACACACACACACACACACATATATATATATATATAGATAGATAGATAGATAGATAGATAAAAGCGAAAAATATACATGCGCATTTATATATATATATATATATATATATATATATATATATATATATATATATAAATGTACATGTATATATTATCTATCTATCTATCTTTTTTTCTTTCTTTTCATATCTTTTTCTTTTTAGTTTCATCCTTTACTTTCTTTTTCCTTGTGTTTGTCTCTATCTTTTCCCTTTTCTGTATTTTTCTTTTTCAAATCTATCATTCTTTTTTTTTTAATTATCATTTTTTCTCTTTCTAATTCTAACGACTTCTTTTCCATTTTGATCTGTTAATACCTTTTTTTCCCATTTTTTTCTTGTCTCATTTATTTTTCTCTTTTTTCCACTTTCTTTCATCTATCAGTTTGTTTGTTTTTTTTTCCTTCGTATGCTTTCGTTCAGTTAAAAATTCTATCTTTTATATCTTTCTTTATTCTTATAAACCTTCCTTTTTTTTCTGTTTTAAAGTCTTATTTTTTACTTTCCTCTAGATATTTTACACTATTTCATTCCTATTCTTTCTTTCTTTCTTTCTTTCTTTCTTTTTTCTTACTTTCTTTTTCGTTTTTAATTCATTTTTTTTTATTTTCTTTTCCTTCCTTCCTTCCTTCTTCCTTCCTTCCTTCCTTCCTTTTTCTTTCTTTCTTTCTTTTAGATTTCTTTCTTCCTTTCTGTTTTATATTTTCATTTTTTTAAATCTATTTTTATTTTCTCTCTTAATTTTTTGCGTGAATTCATTCTCTTTCTTTCTTCTTCTTCTCTTCTTCTTCTTCTTCTTCTTCTTCTTCTTCTTCTTCTTCTTCTTCTTCTTCTTCTTCTTTATGGTTAGTTCCTTTATTATCGTCTTTTTTATTGATTAGCCCTCACCGTATATTCTATACTTTATCTTCCTTTTCTCTCGTCTCTCCCTTTTTTTTCTCTCGTCATGTCAAATAAACTCTTATCAAAATTTAATTGTAACTTGTAGAATGAGAGGTAATATATTTGTTTGGTGATTTCGAGCATAATTAGAAAAAACAAAACAATAAATAGATACATAAAATAAAACAAAAACAAACAAACAAACAAACAAACAAACATAAAACAAAAGCTTTGTATTTTTGTTTGTTTTCTTTTTCGGGTACGTTGCAATTCCATTTAGAAACCAGGGGCGTTTTGATAACGCTTTTTTGTGGGCGCTAATTCTTGACTAACATTTAAAGAAATCAAACGGCACCGACTAATCAGGTTCAATCCAGGATCACCAAGTGCAAATGTCTCCAATGAATTAATCATTTTCTACGATTTCGCCTCAGCCTAGTCGAACGGGGCTGTAAAATACGCTGACTGCAAATCTGCGGAGGGGGTAAGACAACTCCACGGCCAACGAATATCCTGATAATGACACAGAACTGCATCTGATGATCAAGCTCAAGTTATGGAGCTTTAGGGAATGTGTTGTAACCCTTCATTGCCATTACTTCCAGGCCCACTCTGACATGGAGTAGTAGTATTTTTTAGGGCCACATCTATAAGTCAGATAGAACTATTTAATCATTTTATGAACTTGGAATCATTTAACTATGAGCAAACTCTAAATCGTTTAAAAATAAAGTTACCCACTAACTATTCTCTAAAAATCACATGATATATATATATATGTATGTATATATATATATATATATATATATATATATATATATATATATATATATATATATATATATAGAGAGAGAGAGAGAGAGAGATCTAAATGAGCTCTAAATCGTTTTAAAATAAAGTTACCCACAAACTATTCTCTAAAAATCACATGATATATATATTTCAAATATATATATATATACAGGGAGAGAGAGAGACAGACAGACATAGATAGATAGATAGAGAGATAGATAGATAGATCTAAATGAGCTCTAAATCGTTTTAAAATAAAGTTACCCACAAACTATTCTCTAAAAATCACATGATATATATATATATATAGAGAGAGAGAGATAGATAGATAGATAGATAGATAGATAGATAGATGGAGAGAGAGAGAGGGGATTTGGCATTAAATAACCCACAAGACTTTATATGCACTTGAACACAACTAACCAAGCAACATTTACAGATCTGTGATCCGTAAATTAGCCTATTTGTAAAAGTAATTAATCTCTACCTAAATAGTTACTATCTATCTATCTATCTATCTGATATGTGTACAGATTTAGACAGACACAAAGTTGTGACCACCGTAATAAATACTTCATTATATGCAATTACTGTGGGCTGAATTATTGGATTGATATAAAGAAACAGGAGAAAAAAGATAGAAATATGATCTATCTATCTATCTATCTATCTATCTATCTAACAAAATTTCCCAATACATGAATGTATGTATACAAAATTTCCTTTATATATGTATATATATATATATATATATATATATATATATATATATATATATAGTACAATTAAATGGAGACTCAAACTCGGTTAAGCCGTCACAATAAATTTATTTCTGCTGAGAATATATATATATATATATATATATATATATATATATATATATATATATATATATATATATAAAGAGAGAGAGAGAGAGAGAGAGAGAGAGATTAATGGTACATTAATAGTAAGATTTTTATCTGAGCAATAAACGTAAAATGCTATTACTAAGCCAGAATAAAGTAAATTCACTGAATGAGATATTTCGCGGGATCTGAATCACACTCAATGTCATTTCTTAAACCTTTTAATTCGCAAAATAATGGGGATTTCGATTAGAAGCTTCTTTCTAAATAGAAGCATCAGAATCATCAAAGATCACCTTATGAAGCGATGCTCAATTGTTTCACGAGTCGTCATGCTATATATATATATATGGTAAAATTATCAATGTCTGTAATATTTTTTGTTCCTTGTTTGATTATTCTGACAAAGTGAAATGATACTACTGAGAAGGTATCTTTGACCTGATGCAGTTTTTTTTTTTTGTTTGTTTGTTTGTTTTTGTCAAATCCCCATTGGATGCTCCTTTATTTAAGCCTCTTGTCAGATTCGACTAAAGTAAATAAAGAAAATTACATTTCGTAGTTAAAGAACCTATGAACTTGTAAAATCTTGAATAGCAGGGTGGAGGGACCTAGATTTGTCTGCAAGTTAGATTTGCAGATTTATAGCAGGTAGGTTTGAGTTCGATTCTCATTATTGCCTCCCTTTATTAGGTGCTTATAATTTTGGCGTAGTTAACAATCGTTTATCAAAGCCAGATATATGAGGCACTTAATGAGAATCGAACTTTCTATCGGTATTTAGTAGGCAGTGAATCATTGCAAAACCCAAATCGACCTATCCAAATTTGGCAAAAGGATAATTGATTCATTGGGTTTTATGGCATATACACCTTGTGTATTATTCATAACTAAATCCTCTTTGTAGATGTATATTAATTATTTATGATTTGTAAACGAATAATTCGCAGATAACATTTTAAACGAGCCAGAGCTCATTTATTTGCATGCAGTTAAATAATTTTAACTGCATAATTTCATTTAATAGTAATCATTTGATCGCTCTTTAAAAATTCAATTTGTTATCAGTGATTTGTTTGCACATGGTTAAATGGTTGAACAGTTCTATTTTATGCATAAATGAGACCCAAGCAGGTACTACCACTCCGGATCAGAGTGGATCTGGGAGTAATGGCCAAGAAGAAAAACTTCATATTTTCAAAACCTCTGGACTGGAGCCTCATCATCAACTTGTTGACTGTCATATCCAAAGCACTCGTTGGTGGGGGTGTAGTACCATACTGTAGAAATACAATCGGTGGAGTCTACAGACTCGGCTGACAGGGCTGTTGTCAATTGTTCTGCTTGTTAATCATTACAGCATCATACAATGCAAGTTGAAAACTAAGATTAGCTTTAGTTTGCCACAATGTAGCTACTATGGAATACTCAGTGCGGATCGACCTCACTTCTCTATAGTTATTGATCAGCTTGTTAGCTATTACGTCACTACAAGATGCATCCTCTCTTATAAAAATCAACTTTCCACTAATTATAACTCATGTCTTACACGCATGCGCGTGTGTCTGTAAATGTTGTGAATGGGATTCTTTAGTTAATAAAAGCCACTGCATACATATTGCGGATTCGCGTTGAAATGTATGCGGCTACCCCCCCCCTCCAAAAAAATCAATCAGACATCTATAGCAGTTATTTACTAACTTTAACATAGTTTGATTCAAACTTTAATAAGAAGTATCAAGAACTCAGCAAGAATCGAACCCACTAATAATCGGCACTAATTATTACATCACACAAGGTAATCTGAGGTGTCTATGCTTGGGAAGATTTATTGTCGTAAACCTCTGCTCTTGATTGTTATTACAAAAAAGTGCGCCTATCACGATGGCCTTGAGTCAAGCGTAGTAAAAGTCAGCATTTAGAAATAAAGGTTTTTGCCTAGGATTGAACGCAGACCAGTGTCACCGACGCTAAAATATGCAGCTGTCGAGCCTATCAAGCGAGATAAATGAATACATGTGGTTAACGTACGTTCATAATAGCGGTGATGTTGTTCTGATTTAATAGTAGGACATTCAGAATATTTTTTTGTTTTTAAATAAGAATATTTTGTAAGTCCAGGAGATATTGTAGATATAAATACACTTGTGGAAATTTGGTCGTTGAGATACAAAAC
>CAUZXS010003793.1:10000-17500 GCA_963585895.1 Sepioteuthis lessoniana | reverse complement strand
TCCCTTTCTCTGATTCAACGCCTGCCTCTCTGTTTCTGTCTGTCTGTCTGTCTATCTCCCTCTCTCTGTCTCTGTCTCTCTGTCTCTCTCTCTGTCTCTGTCTCTCTCTCTCTCTCTATATATATATATATATACATATATATATATATCCTGTTCTAATTTCCTTTTGATTATCAGACTTTTCTACACTTCATTTCATTCATATCTTTTTTTCCTGCAAATATATTCTTCTTCTTCTTCTTCTTCTTCTTCTTCTTCTTTGACTAATTTTTTTTTCTTTTTCTCCCTGCAATTTCTTTTTCTCTTTTTCTCTTTTTCCGATTTCTTTTACCCGTTATATTACGTTGTATTTTACTCAACCTCTTCTTCTTCTTCTTCTTCTTCTTCTTCTTCTTCTTCTTCTTCTTCTTCTTCTTCTTCTTCTTCTTCCTCTTTCCAGTTCCTTTTTTGTTTATTTGTCCCTACTTCTCTTTACTTCTTTAAGTACAGTTTCTACTTCTCCGGTTTTTTTCTCTTTTCTCTGGTATTTATTTAACATTTATCGTTTTTGTATAGCAATTATTCTTGGTCCCCCCACTCTCTCTTTCTCTCTCTCTCTCTCTCTCTCTCTCTCTCTCTCTCTCTCTCACTCTGTGTGTGTGTGTATTTTCCACTTTAGCAACGTGCTTCTTTCTTCCTATCTCACATACAGTTTGGAAGGCGGGGTTCATTTTCTCCTAGATGACACTATGAAGGCGTTTTAAATCCCATCTGTGCTACTTTATGCTTTTGTGAAAGTCATCTACTCCAAAACACATAAAAACACAACATTTTCAGGTGGTAAGCGGGGCGTCCACGTGGCGTAGAGTTAACGCACTGGACTACAACATCGTAGTGACTGGGTTCAAGCTCCAATCATACCGTTTATGTTCACTTTCGGACTAATACCCTTGTAAAAAGTACTATACTCCTTATTTGACCATTTATGGGTAAAAGAGTACTTCTACCGCGTCTTGGAAAGGATTGCTTCGGCATTGAATAATTTACGAAGGTTGATATGTCAATCAAATCAACTTTTACACATTTTAGTAAAAGTTCCAACCTTTTTGCCCTCCTTCCTCTATTAGGAAAATACAATATCATCTGATAAGATTTTTTTTTCCACTTCTTTCGATTCTTATATATATATATATATATATATATATATATATATATATATATATATATATATATATATATATATATATATATATATATATATATATATATATTTTTTTTTTTTTTTTTTCTTTTTCTGAACGTGTTCCATACTTCTATTCAACATCTTTGTATCTCATTCTTTAATTACAAAATATTATAGCAAAATATGTTAAAAATCTCACCATATATAATTTTAAACGCTCGTTGAAAAAAAAAAAAAAAAAAAAAGCATCAAGACTTTGGGTTCCTGATGTAATTGCAGTCCGTGAATTTACTGAAGCTTCTGTTTTGGACAGTATGTGTCCTCGTGGTGTAATGGTTAAAGTGATGGACTCCGGAATTGTAGTACGCGAGTTCGAACTCCAGTTATGCTATTACGTCCACTTTCGGACTAATACACTTTGGCAAGGTATAAACCCCCTTATCCTCCCAGCTATGGGTTAAATAGCACCACTACCCTTCTTCTTAAAGGGTGGATTTGGCATTAAATAACCTTCAAAGGTTGATATGCCATTAAGTAAAGAAACCGAAACTGTTTTGGAAAGAATGAAGCATTCAAATTTATAGTTATCTCAAGAGTTTTTTTTTAGGCACATCAACGTTTGTGGGTTATTTAAAACAAAATCCTTCTTTTAAGTAGAACAACTAGGGGATGAGGGAGTTTAAAGCTTACCCCTAAGGTATTAATACGAAAGTGTACGTTATAGCAAGACTAGAATTCGAACTCGCCTACTTCGAGACCGCAGTCCTGCTCTTTAACCATTACGTTACGGAGACTCAAAGGAAAGCGAAAAGGTAGATGAATACTTGAACCTTGCCAGAGAATACCCCACCCCGATTATTATTCGCTTACAAAAAATTACTTGTTCTCTAAGTTAGAGAAATGCAAGTGTATTTCTCGAATAAAAACAACGCTATGACATGACTCTTTCTGGGTTAAGAATACATAAAAACAATAAAGCGAAAAAAGGAAAGATAAATACTTGGATATTGTCAGAGAGTTAATAACGATATGGGATAGGAAGGTATCGGTGATAGCAGTTGTAGTTGGTGCACTTGTATCGGTCCCGAAAGGTTCAGAAAAAAGAAAACTTGATGGAATTGGAAATGAGAGATAGTATTGAGACTATACATATCGGCTAAAATACTGAGAAGAGTCCTGGAGACGTGAGGAGACTTGCTGTCACCCAGCCCCCCGTGAAAGACCACCAGTTAAAACTGGAGAGAAAAACTTAAGAGGAAGGAAATAATAATAATAATAATAATAATAATAATAATAATAATAATAATAATAATTCTCTGGATCTCTTAATCCCGGCTAGAAAACCTGACCTCGTGTTTATTAACAAAAACAAGAAAATGAGAATTCGCCATCTTGTGAATTTAGCCGTTTCAGCTGAACACAAAATGAAAACAAAAGAAAAGAAAGCGAAAAGGTAGATGAATACTTGAACCTTGCCAGAGAACTGAAAAAAAAACCCAAACAAACAAAAGCTGTGGAACATGAGGGTCAACGTAATACCAGTTGTGGCTGGTGTGCTTGGAATGGTTTCCAGGTGCCTGGGGAACAGACTGGAGGGATTGGAAATCAGCGAGTGAATCGAAATCATCCTGTCTACAACATTGCTAAGATCGACCAGAATACCGAGAAGAGTCCTGGAGACCTGAGGTGACCTGCTCTCCCCTAGACTACAGTGAAAGATCACCAGATTGAAAGAAAAACCCACGAAGAGTTTGATAATAATAATAATAATAATAATAATTCTGGTCTGTATTGTCCTTATTCTTTCTCTAGTCTCCAGTTTTTCTCGGTCTCTCCTCCAGGGCTTTTGGGAACAGTTCCAAGGACTCCAAGTACAATCTAATTCATCGTTACCAACTTATATTTTACTCCTTGTGAGATTTTCAAACCAGTTCTAAATAGAATAGCCCAATATCTAGTAGAGTTACTTATCAATTATAACTATATATATATATATATATATATATATATATATATATATATATATTATCGGTACATATACATACATTTTTTCAAGAGTGTATATTTAGGCACCAAATTATTATTCAAGCAAGTATTGTTAAAGACGATGGAACATTGTTTATTATTTTTAATTTTATTCTTCCAAGACTCCTTGTTATTTTTCTAGGGGATATATATATATATATATATATATATATATACTGAATTTTTTAATGAATATATCAATGTATCATACTTACCGTAAGAGCTATCTATTTAGTTGTACATGTTCTGATGCAAGACCAAATAATAGGACACTAAGTTAGGATCGAACTTAGGAGAATTAAAACTCTCTGATCGTCACTTTTTATTGTTAATCACTATGCGACATTTCCAGAACTTATGTGTAGAAAACACATAAGAAATGGATGAGGAAGATTGTGTTGCGTCAGTCTTGCAGGTAACTATTTTGTCCACGAGACGGACAACTTTTCAATATTTAAGACACAGAAACTCCAGCAAATAAAGGGAGAACTATAACACCATTGGAGAGAGCAAGTTTTCAGCTAAAAACCATCAATCCTCATTGGTGGTGATCGTAAGAGAGACGATCCAAAAGTAACTCATCATTTCCACAGAAACTCCGAGGAATTGAGAGAACACAACACTGCTAGAGAGAACAATCTTTTAGCGAGAAAATGTTTTTTTTTTTTTTTCATTGTCACAAATATTTTTTACCAGTGAAGAACCTGATATTACTTTCCGAGGGGATTTCATATCAGGCGAAAACAAATAAAATGCAAAATCACTAAACCTATCTATCTATCTATCTATCTATCTATCTCAACGGGCCTCATATTAATCTTCTAACATGACATGAGGCTATACTGAAAAAAGAGGACTGAGGAAGATTATGTTCCGCCAAATTCAAAGTAGGCAATGTTCAACAGGGGTTGGTGGGGACTGCGGACAATATATCAAATGTTATCTGATTATGAGCATCAAAGATAGACAAAGAATTGGAAAATTGAATCAGCTAGAGATAAACAGCATTCCGATGTTTATTAAACATGGCACAAGATCAAATATACCGAGCACCCTGTGAAGATCAATTTCTGCACTGTAGTGAGGACAATATCTTAGGCCGTTTTTCTATAACGAAGGACCCTGAGGCATTTTTTTTCTTTAGAGAATTCTTTATTTATTTGAATATATTTAACCATCGTCCCGTCATTTAGATTCAACGCGTCATTCTTTAACACAGAGGGAAAGCGAACTGAGATCTCAGCACAAGCACAGAACCACCTCTTTCCATCCTGTTGCATCTAGCCTTTCATATTAAACTAGATATTCAGGCTATCAGAAACCTACATAAGGTTGCTGTACTTTAAAAAACAAAAAAGTACAAAAATAAATAAATAAACAAATAAATAAACTAATTTTAAATGGTTACTGTGCAATGTCTTCAAAACTAGAGTATATACGTCATTATAGAATGTTATCGAATTTCTTCTTACATTTGAATATACTATCTTTAACTCTCTCTCTCTCTCTCTCTCTCTCTCTCTTTCTCTGGGATAAAATCTCAATTTCTCTCTCACTGTCTCTTATTCGAACACATTCATATATAAGAATATATATATATATATATATATATATATATATATATATATATATATATATATATATATATGTGCGTGTGTGCGAGTGTGTGTGTAAATACGAATACAAGAAGCAATCTCTCTGTCATGGAGAGAGAGAGAGAGAGAGAGAGAGAGAGAGAGAGAGACAGTGAACGGATAGAAAAAGTGAGGGCCACTAGTACTTATATTTACACACACACACACATATATATATATCTGAGTGTTTGTGTATATATGACAGATACAATTTTATATATATATATATATATATATATATATATATATATATATATATATATATATATATATATATTATGGATAGTTTCACGACGTGGTGAAACAATACTGTAAATTCGTTTAAACACTGATATGTTAAAAGCCAGTTCATACAATTTTCAACATTCTATAAAAACAATCGTTAACATTCTTTAAAAATAACTGGATACACTCGAAAGCACTGGAAACACTAGATATTTTGGACAATTTTTACGTTCGTTTGCGTTTCCTTGTTAGAGATAAAGAAAAAAGTCATATTTTTTAAAAATCATATATCCGTACCATGATCAAAAATGGTACATACTTCTTTGACTGTAATTTTTGTAAACATGAAATAACGAAAACGCACACACCACACACACACACACACACATAAATATATATATATATATATATATATATATTAGATGTGTGTGTGTGTGTGTGTGTGTGTATTAAATGATATATGAATTTTGCGTAAAAAATGAACTTTATTATAAATATATGAAAAATATGTAGACTACATGATTAATATATGCAAATAATTTTTTTAGATTGATGGATACATATATATATATATATATATATATAGAGAGAGAGAGAGAGAGAGATAGATAGATAGATAGATAGATAGATATATTTAAAATTATGCTTGAAGAAAAAAGTGAAATACATAATACACACACGCACACACATACACACATATATGTGTATATTTCCAGTATATATGAGAAAATTCTCTCTTTCTCTTTCTCTCTCCCTCTCTCACTATATAAAAATATATGTACCTATATATAGTAATATACATATGCATACATACATATATACATACATGCATATATATATATATATATATATATATATATATATATATATATATATATGTGTGTGTGTGTGTGTGTGTGTGTGTGTGTGTGTGTAAAAAGTGATAAAAATGATGAGAAAGAAGATTTAAGATTTTACATTTTCCAAATTTTGGAGAAAACTTACAAAAAGATTGAATAAATTTATTTTTCAAAAATAGTCATGATTTTTGGCGCTTTTTTTTTCTTGCAATTTGGATGTGTAAACTTTTTTTTTTTTTTTGGTGAATCGATGCCAATTTGATGAGGAAAAACGGAATCCTATCGCAATACTTTTTTGGCAAGATACGAGAGTGTACACGTGCAGCATCCTCAAAGCGTACCAAGAATTGTCCAGGGCGACTTTTTCTTGTTTCCTACGCTGAAGATTCAGCTTACAGGCGTTATTTAAGAACTTGGAGGACACCGAAAGTAATAGAACGGGGCATCTTGATACTAAATCGAAAGACAATTTCAAAGATCGGATGGAAAATGAATATAGGAAATAAAGTAGAGTATAATCTTGAAATATTGTGATAAAAAGGCCTGAGTGTAAATATAGTTATATACATTTAGTAATGGATGAGAGTATAGATGTTTTTTCGATATGAGTGTGTATGCATGTATATATATATAAATACATATAAATGTGTGTATATGTATATATTGGGGGGTGTCCCCGTGGTGTAATGGTTAAAGCGACGGACTGCGGAATCATAGTAAGCGAAACTCCAATCGCGCTATTACGTTCACTTTCGGGCAAATACCCGTGGGAAAGGTATGAACCCCCTGATCCTCCCAGCTATGGGTTAAATAGTACCACTACTGTTCTTCTAGGTGAATAGCTTTGGCATTAAATAACCTACAAAGGTTGATATGCCATTAAACAAAGAAACCAAACCAAACCATATGTATATATACACTCTCAGACATAATACATCTATCTATCTATCTATCTATCTATCATTGGCTAAAGGGTAGAGTGTTCGCTAATGGTCCGGAAGACCTGGGTCGCGTCATACCAAAGACTTTAAAAATGATACTTGATACTGCCTTGCTTAACACTCAGCAATATAAGGTACGTATCAAGGGTAAAATGGGGCAATCCAGGGAAAGGAGTAGCACCCTCCCCTACACCTCGGTGTTGTAGCTATTCAAAAAGGAGCTTTCTGGTCGCCCCCGACAACATTCACCAACTTTACTTTTTCTTATATATATATATATATATATATATATATATATATGCATATATTCCTTATCCACGCTTGCATGTATATATATGTATATATTCTATATATATCGAAAGATGTGAAATCACACACACACACACATACACACATGTATTTCTATTCCCCATACACATATTCACCAATATACGAGTATATAGTTTATATATACCAAATCAGAAATCACACACACACACGCACACACACACGTATATATATATATATATATATATATATATATATATATATATATATATATATATATATATATATATGTGCGTGTGTATATATTCATATATCATAGAAGGGTAGTGGTAAAAGTTTCTTTTTCTGGTCATGAAAGGAATGACCTACACACACGAAACATACATGCTATTCCGCATATTGATTTC
>CAUZXS010003792.1:0-29437 GCA_963585895.1 Sepioteuthis lessoniana | reverse complement strand
CATTATAACCAGCTTCATGTACATGGGTACTTCCTTTAGTATTTAATAAATATAAGCAAGAAATGCATTGTTTATAGATGAATAAGATTAACATCTTTTTAAAAATAAGGTGAATAAGATAAAAAAAATTTAAATGTTTCTGTAAATTATTTAATTATCTTTTTATTAATTCAAATTAAATTTTAAAACTAAAGTTTAAATTATTTTCTTTTTCTTTTGGCATTTAGATAGTGAATAAATGTTTTTTTGGAAATGAATTATTTTGTAAGTTCACTTATATATAGCACTAAACCAAAACTGAAACACTATTGACTAGAGCAGCAGAATATGTCAACTGCACCTCTGCAAAGGGTAAGAAACCCCTCCCCAATGAAGCCACCTGTTGACCATGTGTAGCAACCTGTAATAGATCCTGGTAGCTGAGCAGTGCATGCCCTGGCAGCCAAAAAGGTCACGTGACCTGTAACACTTCATTTTGGCCCTTCCTAGGCTAGATGGGTAGTTGGAGAGGTCCGAATCAATAAGTCAGTTGATAATGGTCTAGCACCTATAAAATTGTCCTTACTGTATTTTTCAAATTGCTCCAGTAGCAAACAAACACCTAATGCTTTTTATCCTAAAGGTGTTAGAAAGCAGTAGCTGAGTGTCAGTTGTGTTGAGAAAAACAAGACTTTGGTATGACACTAAATTGCATCTGATAGTGAGGCTCTAGCCCTGGAATTTGGTAAATGTGCAGTACCCCTTCATAACTATTATCCTCAAGTCCACACCGATATGGAGTAGTAGTATCTGTTAGGGGTCTCATCTATGGGTCAAATAGAACTGTTCAATCATCTACTAGGGTTTATTAATTATTTGAAACCATACAGCTGTAAGCAAGTTGTTCATATTAGATAGGAATAATTCATAAATAGAATTACTAAAGTTAAATAGCAATACTTGAAATCATTTAACTGTGTGCTAACAAATGAGCCTTAAATTGTGTTAAAAACAAGTGTGTAGTTGCAAGAGACAACAGACAAGAGGAATGGATTTAATTTTGTTTATTTTCAAATAAATAAAAAGTTGGTATGTCAGAAGAGATATGGACCTTCTTCTTCCACCAGATAATGGGTCAGGAGGAGAGTGGGTGTAAGTCATTCTTGAGTGGTTTGGTATTGTGGCACAGTGTGTGACATGGGTCAGTAAGCTATAAGCCGTCTCGGTATAATGTTATCAGCATTTGTTTTCTTTCGTTTTGTGTTTGTTGTAGGGTTATATTGCTTGGTTTGGAAGTTTGTGTTGGGTTATGTGTTCTGAAAGTCTGTGGAGAAAAATGATTTTGGATATTTTGAAGAGTGTCACATGGTGGGAGTGGTGGTTTATGTTGGATAGGTGTGTAAGTCATGGTGCAAGGCGGCGAATATGTGTGCGATGAATCCAGGTCTTATCACCATTTTCGATTTCCACCTGGCTTGTCATTGTTTTTACGACTCTAAATTCTATCCAAAGTAGAAGTGAGGCAGTTTAATCTGGCTTCCATTTTGTGAATGGCTTCATTGTTAGCTAGGGGGACGCTATGATGGACTTTTTTCAGTCTCAACACATTGCGCAAGGATTGTTGTCGCATTACTAGGTCATAGTCATCGCTTTTCTGCTCTGTGGATGGTGTTGTCATTGTGGCAAGTTTCAGGGCACCCAACATCTTGTTTATGTCAGCTTGTGCTTCTTTTATTTTTTCATCCGATGGATGTGTTGGTCCAGCTTTCAATTTGAACAGTGAAATTTTCTGTTATCTTGATAAGAGTTCAGAGTGAGTCATCTTTGTGAAATCCATATTTCTCTTGCTGTACACTTCTGATACCAGTGTTATAAACAAGTGTGTGGTTGTAAGAGACAACAGATGAAAGGAATGGATTTAATTTTGTTCATCTTTAAATAAATAAAAGTTGGTATGTCAGAAGAGATACAGGCCTTCTTATTCCACCAGATAATGGGTCAGGAGGAGAGCGGGTGTAAGTCGTTCTTGAGTGACTGGTTTGGTATTGTGGCATGGTGTGTGACGTGGGTTGGTATATGTATAAGCTGTCTGTATAATGTTGGAATGTGAGCTTGATTGGTAGGGTGTCAAAGTCCTTTGTTCTTGTCTGAATGCAACATGTGACTATCTCCTCTCTAGAAGTCTTGGAGCCGACTGACTTTTTAACTTTTGTTGACCATTTTATAGTTGCGTTTGGGTTGAATTGGCTTCCCAAAACCTTGGAGGGGAAAGTTCCTGATTGGTTGAACAAAAAGATCTTTTTAATTGTAAATATAAAGTATTTCAACTGAATGCGCAGGGTCTACCTATGCAGCGAAGTGTTTTATTCATTTTGGTCTCAGCCATTGTCTAGACAACATCCAGTTAATGTTAACTTTTTCAACTGAAATGTATGTTTATAGTGTTTTTATTTGTTTTTTTTAAATATTTATTTTGCTTGTGAATTAGTTTGGAATGTATTAGTAAATTGGAAGGGATATCTGTATATAACAATTGTTACCTACAAACTGTTTGCTTATAAATCAAATACAATATGTTGATATGTAATGTATAGAGCCTCACCATAGTTTAGTGTCATATCCAAGACAGGAGTGGGGTAAGGTGGAGGTGTTATCCCTTTACAGAAATGCAATTGGCATATTCTACAGCCCCAGTTGTCACATTTCTGTGAGCTGTATTGGTAACTCAAACACACTCTCAGCTGTTTTTTGGATACTGATGATGTCAAGGACTTTTACCTTCATATGAACATCCTGTTGGTTTTTTGTATGAATCATAGGAAGATTGTCTAGTTGTTAGTGATTTCCTAAAATGTATTCTAAAATGCTGTTGCACATAACCTTTTGTTTTCTTAATTCAAGCACATAACGTGCCTTCTCTATAGTCTTTGGAATTGTGAGTGACAATGGAACTGTAACGAAAAGAATCACTTACTGCGGAATCCAAAACGTGCGAGAATGTGTTTCGCATGTGAAGTGAGGAAACATTCCAGAGGTGAGGGTGTGATTTGCATGAGAGCGTCTCTACGTTCTACAAATTGCACCCTCACCTCAGTGAAGTCATTCTTTTCGTTACCAGAACACCTAATGCTGCTAAAAGCCATAATAATAAACTTTCGGGTTTCTTTACATTACTGTGTAATGTAAGTGCCAATAGTATTTGAGGTGGGGGGATAAATGAATTTTTGAAACTGTATTCTTTTGTAGATACTTTGTGTATACATATATATTCATTCTTGCTTGCTGGGTGTGTAATGTTTTTCAGGCCAGATTGTATTGGGAATTTTATATTGTAGTGAATTATTTTTCAACAGCTTTTTGTTCAATATATGAAATATGTCAACAATTACAATGAAATAGCAGTTTGACTGAATTTGATTAGCCTGATTTGTAGGTGATGAATGTATATATCCTCTTAGCCAATTACCTATGACTCATGTGATGTTTGGCCATTCAGCAATACTGTGTTGTTTATCTAAACATTGAAAACTTTAATAGGTGTTAAAGCATCTAACTTGGGTTATGATAATTTTTCTTGGTCTTTGTAAAGTCTTTATATCTGAGGTAATGGATACTTGCTCGGTATGGACTATTACCAAGATGAATCGATAAGATGGATGATGATTAAAGACAGAGGGAAAACAAACATCTGCTGCTATGCCTGGTATATTCCTTTATTGACCAAATCCCCCAGATGTAGTAGGGGCTGTAACCCCTGTGGCATCAGAGGTTATTTCCCTTTTGTTAGTTAGGATATTACAATGCTCTCTTTTTTTTTAAAATAATGATAACAACAATGACAGTGGTGGTAGTAATTATCTGGTGAGGGAGTTCATTCAGTCTGTGAAGTGATTGGGATGCTTGAACAGATGGCTCGGACTCTATGTCGGAGGATATGTCTGTTAACCTGAATGAGAAAAAAAGAAAATGATGATGATTCAGACTATTGTGTACGGGTATGTTTATTTTTTTTTTTTTTAGTGGTCAAATCTTTTGGGTGGCCGTTTTGTTCTGCTTGAACACCTGAGGTTTAGAGTTGTGTGTTGTGTTTGGTTGTCTTTGTATTCTGGTGGTGTTGTCGTATGTGTGTAGCTTTCATCTTCAGATGAGGGGTAATCCAGTAGGTTATGTGCAGGGTTTGTTGTTAGCTTAGGGATTTTTTTTGAAGAAGCTGGAATTTCTTGTAGTTTGGCTACCTTTGTGTGTGGCGGTGATCATGGATCCCTTTTTCTTTATAATAGTCATTGGGTTAGGCTGGTAAGGTGTGAGAGCCTTTGAGGTGTTGTCGCTTTTTACAATGACTGTATCACCCACCCTGAGATCATTGGGTTTCACATACGCTTTTCTATCAGCGTATTGCTTTATTTTTCTCTTGGCCTCAGTGTCATGTTCCCTAATGTTGGAGTCTTCAGCAATGGGTGTGATCAGGTGTGGCAGGCGGCTTTTTATGGTCCGGCCAAACAGGATTGTGGCTGGGGGTGCGCCGGTGTTGCAATGTGGTGTTGTCCGGTAGTCCAGCAGGAATTTGAATAATTCCTGCTTCCAGCTTCGACCTTTATTTAAGGCAGCTTTAATAGACTTTTTTACAGTGTGCATGAAGCGTTCTGTTTCCCCGTTGGCCTGGGGCCATAGGGGTGTTATTCTCCTGTGTCTGAATCCAGTGATGGAGGCATAGATTTTGAATTCGTGGCTGTTGAATGGTGGGCCATTGTCCATTTTGAGGGAGACTGGCACGCCAAGTTCGGCGAATATCTTGTCTAGGCGGGGTATGACTGATGTTGTTGAGATGGAGTTCAGGATGTCGACAACAACATAGCGTGTGTATTTGTCTGTGACAACGAGGAGGTACTTTCCATTTTGGAGATGTCCAAAGTCAGCATTGACTTCTGCCCATGGAGCTGCTGGTAGTGGGGACATTTGCAGTGGCTCTCTTGCCGGTTTATGGGTACTGACCTGACAGGTGTGGCAGTTCTTGATGTTTTCTTCCACTAGAGGCTGCATGTTTTTGAACCAGACCTTTTCTCGGAGGAGAGCCATGGTTTTCACAATGCCTTGGTGTCCAGCATGTGCTATTTTGGCAGCTCTGTTTTGTAGTGCTTCAGGCAGTACTATCCGGTGCCCTTTGAGGATGATGCTATCCTTGTGTGCAAGTGATAGTTCGGCACGATTGGCGTGCAGAGTGTGGAATGTTGCTTTGTTTATGCCATCCTCGACACCATGCCATTTTGTTGGTAAGGATGGCTTGGATGACGGTGGTGAGTGTCTTGTCTTTTGCCGTTTCCATTGCAACTTCATCAATTGTCATTGCTTTGGGGTTGAGGTTGAGAGGATGTAGTTTATATATTCCTCTGCTATTTTTTGTTCTCTGTCGCTTGGTGGTAGGTGCGTTGGATGGCGGCTGAGATAGTCAGCTGGGTTATCATGGCCTGGTCTGTATATGATGGTCATGTTGTATGGTTGCGTTCTCAAAATCCAGTGTTCAGTGATAGTTGGGAGCGGGTGTTGTTAAAAATGGATGTTAGGGGTTTGTGGTCTGTAAAGACAGTGAATGGAGCTCCAAAGATATATATGTGAAAGTGTTCACACGCCCATGTGATGGCGAGTGCTTCATGTTCTGTTTGGTAGTATCTCTGTTCAACTGCGGATAGAGCACGACTTGCAAATTGTACTATCCGTCCATTTTGTGACAGCACGGCAGAAATGCCTACCGGACTGGCATCCATATGTATTTCAGTGTGTTTGTTCAGGTCAAAGTAGGCAAGTGAGCATGCTCTGCTCAGTGTCTCCTTAATGTTTTTTAGACATTCAGTGTGGCGTTCAGTCCAGGACCACTGTGTGTGTTTTTTTTTTGTTAGTTGACATAGTTCATGGGTGAGGGTTGCATAGTTTGGAATGAATTCTGCCCCACAGAAGTTAGTCATCCCCAACAAGCTTCTGACTTCTGATGCGTTTTTAGGGTCGGGTAATCCAAGGATTGCTTTTATTTTGAGGTCGCTTGGGCTGATGCCTTCATTACCGAAGGTGTGTCCAAGGAATTCTAGTGACCTCTTGTTGTACTCACATTTGCTGCTATTTAGGGTGAGTCCTTTTTCGCGAAGTCGTCTGAATATTCGCCAACAAAAGTTAAAAGTATAGTTTTTTTTCCGTTTATCGGCTTCTATGTTGTACGCAGTGAAATAATTTCTCAGTCTGTTGACATATTTTGTCCATTTTGCTGCTTTGTTTTTTGATTCGTAGTCAAATTCTGGGTAATGTGGTAAAGTGGCCATGTTAGTTTTTTTTTTTTCGGCACGTGGGCAGGTTTGTTCTTTTCTTTTTTTTTTTTTTTTTGTTGTTTTTGGTGAGTAAACAACTCTTTCTTCGTCGCCAATGTAAAGTCTTTATATCTGAGGTAATGGATACTTGCTAGGTATGGACTATTACCAAGAGGAATCGATAAGATGGATGATTATTAAAGACAGAGGGAAAACGAACATCTGCTGCTATGCCTGGTATATTCCTTTATTGACCAAATCCCCCGGATGTAGTAGGGGCCGTAACCCCTGTGACATCAGAGGTTATTTCCCTTTTGTTAGTTAGGATATTACAGTCTTGTGAGTTAGTTAAAATTGTGATATTGGCAAAAATGTAGATTCCAACCCAACTTAAAAAGAATTATGATTCTATTACTAAACTTGATTAACGTCAAGCAAATAAAACCTTTTCTTAATTCTGCCTTGTTGGCTGAGGCTTAAGAATACACTGACTGCATTTCTGTAGAAGAGTCAGACATCTCTAACAAGGTCACCTGTTGGCTGTGCATGGTGACTTATAATGCTTGTGGATTGGATCCTTGTGACTGAACACTCCTTAACATAGCCACCAAGTGGTCAAGTAACTTGTAACACTCCTCTTTGACCCTTATTAGATTTGATGGGTAATCAGAGAGGCCTGATCTGATCAGTCAGCTAGTCATGTCAAGCCCTTGCACCTAATATGATTATCCTGACCATATTTTTTGATAGCTTTTGTAGCAAACACATACCCAACCCTCTTTTATCTTAAAGGTGCTAGAAGGCAGTGGCTGATGTTTGCTTGCATTGAGATTGCAATGCTTAAAACCATTTAGACTGTGCAAACAAATGATTAATATTGCATAGAATTATCAACATTAGCAATACAAGAAACTATTTAACTGTGCAAATGAATGAATAATGTTGAATATAATTATTAGTGTGAGAAAGCAATACTTGAAACCATTTAATGTCCTGATGGTAAGGCTCCAGTCTTGGAGTTTGGGGAATGTAGAATACCCTTCATTACCATTCCTCTTAAGTCCACTGACCCAGAGTGGTAGTAGCTATAAGAGTCCCATGGGTCAAATAGAACTGTTTTATTATTAGTTATTTGAAACCATACAACTGTGTGCAAGTTGTTAGTATTAGATAGGAATACTTGATAAATAGAATTACTAATGTTAATTAGCAATACTAGAAACCATTTAACTGTGTGCAAACAAATGAGCTGTAACTTGTTTAAAAATAATGTTATCTACCAACTATTCACTTATATATAAACAGGATTTGGCATCAAGAGTTGATATGCCATTAAACCAAATAACCTAATATAACTTTTTCTTAACTTTCATGATTTTTTTTTGCATCACATGATTAGAAAAATTATTTTCTTTTAAACCAATAATCTATATGATTATAATAAGTTGTCTGATATCTCAACTATATCAAGTGTAATTAGTTTAATGTTTCAAAATTTAATGCAGATAACCTTATATTTAAATTCATATTTCTGTTTTGACAGTTTTCTCACTTTCATCTGATGAAATATTTGAAGAGAATTGTCAATTGTGTGATTAGGTTCTGATAATTTGATTTTAACAGAAAGGATACCTTTGAAAAAATATGTTTAATAAAATAAATAACTGATATTGAATTTTTTCTCAAATAAACCTGTGAGTGACTTAGGAAGTAAATGAGAGGTATTATTTTTTTCTGAAATGATTGATTTTACTATCAGAGAAAAATATTTTTGAATAGATAAGAAGCCTTGAATTTATGCTTTGTCTCCATTCATAATTATTTTGGTGATAGTTTCCTCTAGTCAAAATAATCTAAAACTTAACTGTAAGCTGAAAGATTAACAAAACACCTTAAAGTCTTAATAAACTTGTTAAAATAGATATTTTAATCAGTAAAAATAGGTTTGGTTTGTTTTAATTTTACAATATATCAACCTCCCCGGTCATCAATCAAATTAAAAAGGGGGTGAACGGAAAGATCTGTTATGTACATATTTTTATTTTTTAAGTAGAGGAATTAATATTGGGAATTGAATTACCATGACCAGAAAATCCGCTGAACACCTATGCATGACATACGGGAACACTGGACAGCTGTTTCGACCTTATTAGGTCGAATCAGCAGTGTATACCGTAATCTCCACCACTGGAGATCGAACCAGCAACCACAGATTGCAGTGCCGAAACTCTACAACTGAGCCACCAGTTCATATTGCACACAAGTGACACCAAATCAACTAGTCATGGTAATTGCGTGGCCAAATAACCTAAATGTGTCTTGCTAGTTACATCCGTACTCTTTCCAGAGGACAGGAACTCCAATGGTGGAGATTACGGTATACACTGCTGATTCGACCTAATACAGTTGAAACAGCTGTCCAGTGTTCCCGTATGTCATGCGTAGGTGTTCGGCAGATTTTCAGGTCTTGGTAATTCAATTCACAAGAATTTATTAGTAGGGAAACGGTTTGTAGAAAGAATCTAGTTTTGCTGAGTGTTTTTATAGAGGATCATCTTATAGTAAAAAGAATTATTTCAAAACCATCTCCAAATGTTTTTATTTTCTCATATATTTGTTTTACATAGCCTCAATTATTTTTCTGAATAATTTTAAAATTAAATCTAAGATATGATTGCTGACAAAATGCTTATTCATTCATTTTGTTTTTAAGTTTTAAAATATACACAGTTGCTTTTTTAGCTGTAGCTAAGGTTTTAGTAGTATTTTGCATTTGAGGAAAAGAAAGAAATCTCAGGACAGTTTAATGTTAATTGTTGTAAATTGAGTCAATGTGCAAGGTAATCTCTGTTTTGATTGGAATTGACAAAGCTTTTATAACTATCTTACATGTAAAAGTAAAGAAAAGTTGGTGACAGTAGTAGAGGGCGACCTGAAGGCTCCTTTTCAATAGCTACTACACTGAGGTGTAGAGGAGGGCGCTACTCCTTTCCCTGGATTGCTCCACTTTACCCTTGATCCACACCTTATAATGCTGAGTGTTAAGCAAAGTGGCATTGAGTACTATTTTTTAAGTCTTTGGTATGACTCGACTTGGGATTGAACCCCGGTCATCTGGGATATTGGTGAACACTTTACCCCCTAGGCCAATGGGCTGGTCATGTAGGATTATTTACATATTAGTAACAGGTCAGCTTCTAAAGTTTGGAACTGGATATTAAATTTCTTGAAATTGTTTTTTATATTTTGCAAAATTCTGAATTTGTTTTTACATTACAAGTTTTCTTTCTCTAGTTGATTTTATTCTACTTAATTTTTACTTACTTAAAATAGGTTAAATGAAATTAGTTAACAAGTCTTAATGATGATATGGAATGCTAAGTTAATGAAACAATGTTGAAAGGCATTGGTAAATTGATAAAAATGAAGAATGGAAACTTTTGAAATTCTCCTTCTGTATAAAGAGCAAACATAAGATTAGAACTTCTGTAATCATGATCCTATTATACACATCTATTATTGTATGCATGTTTGACGATTGTTGGACCCATTTTGTATTTATTTGATACAGATTGAAAGAATGCATAAATGTGAAACAGGATTTATTTGCATACTTTCATAGTTTCTCATGGCTATAAAACTCAATGAAAGAATAAACTCTTTTACTTTTATTTTGTATATTTGTGAGAAAAGATGAAGAAAAGTAGTAATTGCTGTTATTGCATGACTTATATGGATATCACTATGCCCTCAAATTGTATTCTGTTTTAGATACTAAGTTGTACTGAAAGTATGGACAGGTGAGGTCATAAGATCTTCTGACTCAGTAGCAATTAAAACTCATTCTCCAACAATGTTGGCTGATATTAAACAGGTTGAAATAGCTTCTAAGATCATTGTTAACCTTTGCTAGCTAATTTTATTTTGTTTGATCCAAATTTAATGTAGTAGTTAATTAACAAGGAAACAGAAAGCTATAAACAGAAAAACAGTGGACAGCTGTGATTGTTTATGTCTGCTGTTCAAAGTGTTGTACAAAATTGTTTGTTCTTTTGTGGTTTTTCACTTGTTATTACCTCATGTTGCAATATGACAAAAGTATATTCCTTGTTGATCAGCACCAAATATGATTCAACATTCATATCTACCATATGTATATTTTACATATTAAGTAGTTTATCTATATCAATGATTGGGAAGAGTTAGTCTATCCAATATAAACAGCCAAATGGATGGAGAGATATCAAATTAGGTATGCATACTTATTAAATCTAAAGAAGGTTTTAAACTAATTTTTTTTCTGTTTCTCATAAAAGAATCGGGGTCTCTAACAATAATCATAGTTGCTGCAAGATATTATTAATCATACATAATTTAAAATTCTTAAACTTAAAGAAAATTAATTTACAAATTATTTTTTCAAAAAATCAAATTTCATTAAACATTACTAATTAGGCAATTCTTCAAGATAGAGATGTAAAATAATTATTGCCTTGTTTGGACTAGCAATCTAGACATAAAAAGAAATGTTTAAATTGATAAATTTCAAAAGTATCAATAATTTTATTTAAAAAGAAATTCTCTGCAAAACTCTTAAAATTTTTCCCTTTATAAGATAATACAGAAAACTTTTTTGTTATTTGGATTTATCTTTTATAATTACGATACCATTTGAATCATTTGGTAAAGTTTTAATTGACAACAAAGATTTTGAAATAACTAGCTGCAACCAGTTTTGACTTCTTACTAGTTATTGATTGTTCCCAGTTCTGCTGTTTAGTGTTTTAGATTAAGGCAAGAAATGATGAAAAGATAGATTTAAAAACTTAACAAAACATGTTTATTCCAGCTAGTACCTTAGGCACAAAGCACAGTTGCTAAGGGGATTCTAAGACTAAGCAAAAACTAAGGAGAAAATCAAAAGCTATAGGTTCATCTGATGTGATGAATGAATTTTGATTGACAAGGGAATGGAAACCAAGTATGTTATTTTATATAAACATAGTGGATGAACATTCTTTCCTTAAATAGGTTCACTGGAAATGAAATATTCTTAAAGGAAGTAATGAAGATTAAAAAGTTATTTAGAGTCATGTTCCCCTTTTCTAGTCATAAAATCTACTTGCCTTTTTCTTACTAGTTTTTTAGCAACCATCATATTTATCTCCTTTTTCTGATATTTCTTTTTATTTATTCTCTTCATTTTAGCATCTTACTAATGTGCATGCTATCATAATAAAAAAATATCTTTTTCATTGACGTTCAATGAGAAGACATTCTTTTAGTAGTTCTAATAGCATTTGGGCTCATTTTTGGGAGGTGTCCTCGTGGTGTAATAGTTAAAGCGATGGACTGTGGAATTGTAGTTAGTGAGTTTGAACTCCAGTCACGTTATTACGTTCACTTTCGCGCAAATACCCTTGGGAAAGGTATGAACCCCCTTATTCTCCCAGCTATGGGTTAAATAGTACCACTACTGTTCTTCTAGGAGAATGGCTTTGGCATTAAATAACCTACAAAGGTTGATATGCCATTAAACAAAGAAACCAAACCTTGGGCTAACTTGAACCCTCAAATTCAAGACTTTAAAATGTTAAATTAAAAAAATGTTTTTAAAGATTATTTCAATAACAATTGACATTAATTTTAGGTCATTTTATGGTACATATACACAAAGTAAATTATCTTTATACATTTTAATAAAAGATCTTTTGCACCTTTCATTTGAACATTTTTTTAATTTTAATTTTCAAGTTTGTTTAAAAGCTGTTTTTCTTTCCCATCATTTTAAGTTTCTTTTTAAGGAATTGAAAAGCATCTCAAAGATTAATTTCTTAAGATCGAAATAATAATTTTTAAATTCATCTGTATTATTTTTGATTTCTGGTCACTTTTATATATCTAGTTATCTCATTTGAACTTTTTGAATTTAAGGAAGAAATCTGAAATCATTAGTTTAATTTTTATCTATTTCTTTACAAGGAAATCTAGCCAGTAAATTTAAAGTGTGAATGGTCAATACTTCTTTTCTTCTCTTTTGAACATATCTTTTTCTTTTCTTTTTTTTGTTCATCTTTTTCTTTACTGGTGACTATAAACACAAATTTCTGGATGTTTCTTGTTAAATCAAATGTGAATATGGTAGAAACAAAGGAATACCTGTTAACTTACCACCAAAATGCTTACTGACTCAAACCTGAATGTACCAAAAATAAAATTAAAAAAAACTTTTTATATTCAGTGAAATAAACATGTTTGAACAATTTAAAACAATCTGACCTTTGATGCAGTCACATGATCTAGCCTTCTTTACAAAAAGTTTACATTATTTTTCCTTGTGAAACAAATGAATGATTACTTAATATCTCTTAAGAAGACTATTATATAATGTTGGTGAATATAATCATTTCCTTAAAAACAAATCAGCTATAAAAAAAGATAGCTGCTTGCATATCTAGCAACACTCAACATATTTATGTTGGAGTGGAAGAAGAAAGTTTATTATCATTATCTCATCTTCATAACAACTTACACTAAACTGACTCCACTTTTACTGAAAATTATCTATATGTATATATGGAACACTAGCAAAGAAAAAATTCTAAATAGTAAAGTTGTTGATGCAGCTGAAAATTGTTTTGAACAAATTTCATTGCTTTTTGATGCTGATGCATCTCAGCAAAGATTAGTTTTAAATATACTAATCAGATTTTATGCATTGCATGAACATACTGTTATGTACACACAAAAAGTTTTTTTCTTTTGTATTAATATATAAACTATCTTATACAGTATATAAAGAGATCTTTCTGCACAATGACCTCATTTATGAAGCTCCCATATCTGCTCATCCTTCAGGCCTATATAAAGACTTATGGACTCAATTCTGATGTTGTGGCCTTGTATCTTTGATCATCTCTGGGTGATCTATAAATATCCCTTTGTACTAGACTGGGTTAAATGCCCAAGTCTGAACTGTCTTAACAAATGAGCCACAGGTACTTTCTCTTGTAGGAGTAGTTATGATATAGGGGATAACTATATCAAGTACAATAATCACTATCTGGAAATGCTATAGTTGAGAAAGTTAGATGATGCTGTCTCTTCATGATTTTTAAAAAACAGACAATCGTTTTTGTCTTTAATTGTATATATAAAAAAAAATTATTTCATTGTAAGATGATAAAATTTCTTATAACAAAATTGTGTGTGCTTTCTTGTCTATCCAAAAAAGAATCTTAAAATGATTATTAGTTATTGAAGATATGTTTACATGTCTATGATTTAATTCTTGTCTGTGAAATATACTTACCTCCCTCTTCCCTAAAAAAACTTAGATACAATACTACCTGAATAAAATTGATGGTTACCATGCAAAATAAACACTTCAGTTACACTTTTGAGGAATAATCATTTTAGCTCCATGAGACTTTATTTTTGTATGGATCAGTGGGGCTTGGAATACACAGACTGCATCCTCTGCAGAGGGGTAAGACCCTCTCCTCCTCACAAAAAGAGTTGTCCTGAGTACAACATTAACCCCATCCGGTGGTGAGACTCTAGTTCTGGAGCTCTGGGAAGTGTGGAGTACCTCTTAATTGTGATTTCTCTAACCTGGTGTGGTAGTACCAATTAGGGACTAATCTATGAGCCAAATAGATCTGTTTGAAGACTATTTGCATTAGATAATACTTTATACCATACAACTGGGTAAATTATTTGTATTAATAGTTACTTGAAGCTATAATTGTTTACTAAGGATTATTGTTATTATTATTATTTATTTATTTATTTACTCGAAATCATATAATTGCTTTCAAATGATTGACATTAAATAGACATACTGGAAACTATGCAACTGTGTACAAATAAATTATATTATTACTTAGGAATAGTTACTTTAACCAATATAATTGTGTGAATTATTTGGATTAGATATGAATACTTGATACTATAGTAAGTGTGTGTGTGTGTGTAAACAAATTATTATCATTTTAGTTTAATAAAAAAATGTTTGCGGTGAAACATTGGGAATATAAATAGTTATAATTGTAATCAAACGTTTACAAAAGAATCAAAGAAACTGATATGAACTAAACCAAACCATAGGTTGACTAAACAGTAATATCATCATGTCTTGAGTAAATTGTTAGAATAATGATCCTTACTGGAGGACTAAACATAAAAAATCATGTCATTTCAGTTCTCTGTTCTAATTTCATTTTGTTTGTTGATCATATTAGAGATATACTTGAGTTGCGATTGAGTTAAAAAAAGAAAAAAAAATTTTTTTTTGTCTCTAGCATTTTAGTAGAATAATCGAGCTACATATTAACTTAAATTGATAATGTAACTGTATAGGTAAATCTGTTAAGATTTTAAAAAGTAGATATACCATTGACTTGTCCAAGTTTTATTCCTATATCTTTCTCTTCCCTTGTTTAGTGTCTAACTTGACAAATTCGGCCGCCTCAGCTAGACTTTCGAGTTTCATTGAGTACCCCATTCATGCGGCCTCGTGCCACATCTAAGCAAAAAGCTTAGTAAATTACGTCTAATTTATCAAATTCAAAGATACTTAAACTGATATGAAAGCAGAAAGAGTGTCATTATTTTTCTTCCTTATACCACTCAGCAGAACCACTTAACGAAACTTCGTGTTACTCATAATGAAACTTCAGAAACATTTCATAACTTGATTCTTTTATTCAGTTTATTGTGCTCATCTTAGTGGTTTTTTAAAGGGAATTTAGATACGTAAATGATTTTGGAATGTAATCCATACCCCCCCGCAACAAAACAACTTTGAACTTAAGGTAAAATTTCACGTAACGAAGGAACACTAACTTTTTACAGAAATTGTCATTTGCCAAATTATTTGGATAGTTTACAAAATAAACACGTTCAGATGAAATTTATCTTAAGAAGTGTACAATGATCCATCGATAGTTATATTTTATTGAGTTGGACTAGGTCTATAACAGGGCGTTTTGGCCGCGAATTCCAGTTAATACATTTCGGCCGTTCTATGGTTTTAAAAATGAAAATTACTATATGCAATCTAAAATAAAATACAATAAACTTACAATAAATACAATATATGTTAATCTATGTTGTTTTTAGGGTTTTATTAAAACCCTAAAAACAAAAACTCTTCAATGATAAATAACAGATATGTATGAAGTATTTTCTTTTTTTTTCATTTACTTTTTGTACAAAAGCTAATTGTTTTTATTTTCTAAAAGAAAAATCAATAATTAATGTTTAGGAGAAAAAAAGATTGAAAGTTTCAGATTCTTCCAGGAAGAAATAGTTATTTTTACTCACGAAAGAGACGAATGATCAGTACAAAGTTAGGTAGTTGTACGAGCAAGGTATGATTAAAGTCCAAATAAACCATTAAAACTTATCATTACAAATATTTTTCCTCCTTTTCAGTAACCGTATTTAATAATCCATAGTAATAAACGTAATAACCATAAGACTAAAAGTTAGTATCAATAATTAAAAATCCCCATGATTTTCCTTTTTATAAAAAAATAAGTAAAAATTCGAAAACAGCAAACATGAATTATGTAAATTATCTACATTATATAATTATCATTGATTTTTTTTTTTTTATAGAAAAAAGCTTTAAAGTAAAAAATTAAAAAATAAAATACGAAAAATAAACTAAACATTAAGAGTTGTAAAAATGTTTTTAAAATATTTATAAAACAGAATACAACATAGATTAATGTATTTTATTTTAAATTACATCTCGTAAGTGATTTTGTTTTTAAAATCAAAGCGCTGTCGAAACGTCCTAGAACCTACTTGGTCATCCTATATATATATATTTTTAAAACTCTATAAATAAGAATTATTAAAAAAGAAGCGTACTAATAATTCCTGGATTGGTGTAGTGGAAACAAACACTAATTATATTACTAAAGTCAATTAATTGCTGTTTCTTGTCTGTATCTCTATTTTTTTTTTATTACTAAGATGTACATATTACTGTCCAGTATCTGCCGATTGGCTAAACAACTGTTACTTTGTGTGTGTAACAAAACACGTAAATGACAAAATTGAAGTGAAAGTATTCTTTTTCCCCTCGTTTAAAAACCTATACTTCTTTTGAACAAAATAATTTGTTGTTGATTTGGTTGAATTACATTGCTTAAGGAGAGAAAGCTGGATTAATTTTGAAAGTTTCTTTTAAAAGAAAAGAAAAACAATTTTTGAATATATCGTCAGACTTATTCACATGGAAGTCGTAGATTTTGAAAAGGTTTTACGAATGTATTTTGATGTTTTCTGTTTAATTCTGTCGGTTTGACGAAAAATAGTGTTATTTACTCGATAGATTTTAATGTCGACCTAAAAAAATTTTTTTAATCTCATTACTTACTACTGAAAAAACATTTTTATTTTTTCGTCAATTCTGAGTTAGCAACTTAATTTGCTTCGGCGGTACATATACTAAAATTGGAACTTAATTTGCTTCATGAGCTCACGCTTCATTGCAGATAAAAGTTGGTCTTCTAGATTAAAATTTATATTAAATGTTTATTTGTCGATCATTCTAAATTTAAAATACTCGACTTTCAAAAATTGCTTTAAAACAAATTACGAAAACAAGAAAAAAGTCCACGTTGAAAGCGGTAAGAGTAATCCGAATTTTTTTAAGACCTTATTTTTCAGATGCAGGTATCATTGGAGAACAAAAGTTTTGGCCAGTTTTTAACCTGGACTGAAAGGTTTTGTCCACTTTCTTTTGGCTCCAAGGTAACTGAAAAACTTTGACACCTGTTACTTAACTAACAAGCTGTTAGTATTTTTAATTTCATGTAGAACCCTCAGCTTACTTCAAATTGTTTGAAAACTATTAATAATATTGTATTTAGACATAAAATCTTACTTTAAAAAGTTAAAACGATTTGCTAGTTGGTTGAATTTCTTGGCCCTTTAAGTACTACTTGGCAAAGTTTTGTCCAAAAAGGACTTAATTTAAAAAAAATACAACTACTCTATGTAGACTTACAGATAATCACATTACACACAAGTACACGTTTCTATCTCGACCTTTTATTGCAGCACATTTGTTTTAGTATGAATGAATGGAAAACTGTAGTACTAGTGAGAGTGTGAGTTAGAAATAAATAAATTGTTCGTATCTGAGACAGAAACAAATGCTGGGGCAAGGCAGGGTAAGATAGATATGGTTGTTAAGTGCTGCGCTTGGCACACGCTGGAAATTTCTTGCGGTGAAAGAAACTGGGTGCTATTTAGTAGCCAGTCACTCTTTCGTGCCTCAATCGCAAAGCTTTTTTTCCTCTGATATTTTACAGTGAAACGATGGCAGGGATATTCGAGGCGGTATCGGCTTTATCGTGGAACATGCCCAGATTTGCCGGCGGGCAGGAAGACGCTGAGCATGCTCTGTGACCTTGGCTTTATATGGTGCGCTGACCTTGTGTTCACTTAAGTTCTCTCCACATTTTAATTCTTTCTCTCTATTCAATTTTAGTAGCATTTTCTTTTTACCTACTACAATTTTTATTTATTTAACTTACCTCCTATTCTATCATAGTCTTATCTTCTCATTTTATTTTGACACATCTTTCTTTCCTTCTCCTCCTACCATCTTTGTTCTTTCAACCTCCTAAGTTTAAATCGCTTTTCATATTCTTCCGTTTACTCTTATATTTTAAATTTACTCTCTTTCTCTCTGTCATAAGTATCTCTTTCTTATCCTCTTTTTTAATTTTCCACTTCAGCTGTCTTTGTATTAAAGTTGTTTTTTTTTTTAACTGGAAATTCTTTCTTCTCCGTCTGCATCTCTTTCTGTTACTGCTTTCTTTGTTTTCTGTTTTCATGACTTCTTACCTGCTCCCCTTTCTTAATTCTGCTTCTCTCTTATCTTCTTTGTCTGATTGCTCTTTTTTATAATTTATTTTTGTTATCTCTTCCTCTTTATTTTTACTCCCCCTATCTGTCTGAGACCTTTGCTCACCCTCCTACTTTCAGTTTTAGAACTTCTCACGCTTTGACACTCTCTCAATCTATTTCCCTTTCGTTTTTCATTTTATCTCCTCCCCCTCTCATTCTGAAGTGCTTTCGTCTGTCGTTGCCGCCGCTGCTGCTGCTGCGTGCTAGGAATGTACCAGTGTGGTGGTGGCTGGCCCTGTCTGTTGTTGGCAAGACTAGCATTAAGCACTAAAAGTAGTCGTCGTCGTCGTAATAGTAATAGTAGTAGTAGTAAGCATTATTAATAGTGTTAGTAGGAGTACAACACACTCTTTGCTTCAGACCACCTCACCTCCATCCGCACAGCTTCTCCTCCTCATTGTGATTATAGCAGCAATTTTCCCCGTGGTCGTGATCGCCTCTATCAGGCCTCAAAACGCCACTTAAAAAAGAAGGTAAGCTGGATTTTTCTGTATCTGGCATAAAAAATAATAATCAGAGTGAGAAATTAAGAAAAATCCGAAACGGTGAAGTGGAGGAGAAAAAAAAAATCTCCCCGGTTCGACCAGATAAGCTTTGGCTGTGTGCGTACGTGACTGTGTGTTATGTTGGCTGCCGACAACAACGTGCCATGATGGTGTAGAGAGAAGAGGGTCCAGTTGTTGGTTGTTGTACTGGGCCGGGGACAAAGAACTGCTATTTATAGCCACTACTCACTTCTTGTTTAGATTCATTGTGGTGGACCATTTGCTGATATCGTAAATTGTTTACAGAACTACTATTATTCACTAGTTAATGCCCACTTTGATGTCTAAACTACACATTTTTCTCTATTGACTATTTTAACGTAAACGTTCTTTGCTGAAAACTAATAAAGCGCTTTTGTTTACCCTTTTAATAAACAAAACCATTTTATCTTTTTGATTACTCCCTCCATCACCTTTCAAGTCTTTTACAATATTCTTTTATTGTTATCCTTTATTGACACACTGACGATCGTTTTATGGAAGTAATTTTTATGGTTAAAATGAACTTAATTTTTCCTCCTTCTAGTTCTTTTTAATTTTTTGTATTTTGTTAATAAATAGAAAATATCTTATAGCTTTCACTGTTCATGATCAGACCCTGATATAGATTTATTTAGTTCTATCGAAAACAAAAGCATTAGGATGTCAATTGCTGAGTAGTATTTCTACATCTCGATCTTTTTAGAAAATCGAGTTTATATAGTAGCGGCAGTAAGCTCCACAGAAGACCCTTATTTTCCCCCAGTGTTTGACTTGATTAATTTAAACCGGTTCTTAACGTTGAAGAAATGGTTTCTATTGAACAAAACAATTATAAGAGTAATGCTGATGAAGAACGTGCTTGTTGTGTTGCTTTTAGCTAGCACTTACATAGTACGTATAAACCCTCCTATTATTATCATTATTGCTTTTATGATTACTTTTGGCGTGAGTTATTGTTAGCAGTAGCAGCGGCACGTGTTGGCATGGAAGGAAAGAGAGTGTGACATACTGTCTCCAAATGTCTACTCTCCATCTGCTCTGACATCAGCCTTGTGAAAGGTTTTTGTCAACAGAAAATACCTATTTTTCTTTCTTTAAACATTAATGAATACCTACTGAATTATAATGAAGTTAAAGGTTTCTTTTTCACGATAAAATGTACCTTGATCTGGTTAAACTACTATTTCCCTTCATTTACACGACGTGTGTGACAATTTAAACATCTCTGCATGTTATAACCTCGTTAGCTTTTCAGTTGAGTACACGTATTATTGTTACTTGTGCAGACTTGTAAGATTGATCTTTATTTTTAGAGTAGTCATTTATTTCTAATTCCTATGCTCCTCAGAAATATAACATTTACTTGTTAATGTTAGCTTCATTGGCTTTTAGAAGAATGTTTCTTTTCTGATCAAGCTCTTTTCACTGCTTGTAAAGTAGCAGCAAATGGATCCCCAGCATGACTATAAAGGAGAAAAGATTTCGGAGGTCGGTCGAGGATTGGCGTTGATTTTTCTAAACTCTAAGAACATTTGTACTATAAAATTTTATTTCGCTACACTTTGTTTTGGTTTACTATCTTGCATAACACACGCACACAAAAAAAATTTGGGATTGTAGAAAGAAGCAACGTTAGTGTTCTCATTCTTATGACATACATAGTGAGTTGATTGGAAAATAAATCTTATTGATTTGATCTAGTTTCCTTTCACCGATCATCGTGTTGGGTCTTGTCTTTACTGTTTTTCAAATAGAAAACAATTAAAAAAATCTGTTTTGTTTTCGTCTGACAATTAATATCGTGTTTTAATGATTTTTGTAATTCTACTGACAAAGTCTGTATGTATTTGTGTGTATATATATATATATATATATATATATATATATATCTTAGGGGTAATAAAGGTCAGCCTTTGAGATAACTGTTTCTCGTCTGCAGGGAGTGAAGTTATCTGATATTATTTGTCCTCCTTTCTCTTCATGGTAATGGGTGTGGAAACTATCGTTCCTGTTGACGATGGCTCCCTCTTTTCTTAAAACAAGACACAGACCTGTTTTGTTCTCTCTACACTAATGGAGAATGACTAATCGCAACGAAGTCAAAAAGGAAAATTGTTGATTCGTTGCAAGATTTTAATGATTATTTACATACTCTTAATTTAGTCTCTCTCTCTCTCTCATATATATATATATATATATATATATATATATATATGTGTGTGTGTGTGTGTGTAATGGCCATTTTGTTATTGTTCATTACTAAACCCTTGTTCCAATCCAAGTAATTATTTTTGGCGAGCACATGTAATAAATAAATAAATGAAAAAAACTTCGTGTTTGTTACAGCTTTCAAGTATTTTTTGTTTAGGACGAAAAGAATTAATAAGTATTTATTTACGACTTGCTTACCGATTCTCATCAATTATTTTCGTCAAGCAAAATTTCTGTGACTGACTCTTTAGTGTCTATTGACCTGGTTACGCGAAGATAGAATTGGAGCATATTTTACTTCCATGTTTGGTATTCTTCCTCTTTTAACTTGTAATGTGAATTGCTTTGAATAACCTTTATGGAAACTAAACCAAGGTTGAAGCTTTTCTTTCATCGATGTGTTGCTAACTGAACATGATTTTTACATATATTTTTGTTTCCCCCTTTTGTTGATGAATATTACAATTTTGCTAGGATTCAGTTTTTTTTTCACCTGTAAAAATAGAATTTATGGCAAGAACATAGAACAATCTTGTCTTTCGTCTGATTTTTTTTTTTTTTTTTGTTGAATCTTCTACTAAAAAAATTCGAACTGAAGAACGTACTTTTGTTATTCAACATTTCTGGTGTCGACTGTCATAAAAAGCTTGGAGCCGCCTTAAGATTTTAAAATTTATTTTCAAAATATTGACTTTTATTCAATTTTTTTTTATTTGTATGATAGCTTGAAAATTTGGATCATTTGGTACATTAAATCATTTGCTCCATTGCTGAATCAATTTGCTTTTTAAATCAGGAAAAGCCCCTCCTCTCTTCTGGATAGCTGACGTGCATAAAATAAACACTTTTTTCATAGTTATAACTTTTTAATTATTACATTACATAAACATTTTTATCAACTGTTTATGGTATACATTTTAGCAGTTGAGGTATTTTAGGATATTTTCCTACACTTGAAAATAAAAATTCCAGTGACTGCGCACCACTGATTTTTTTTTATTCATTTATTTATTTATTGCAATTCGAGTACAAAATCGGAATCTAGGACTTTTTTGTTAATAAAATTAAGTTAATTTCAATTTACACTCATAAGAACTTAAGATCAAAATCTTATTACACAACACATTTGCTTAAACTATTTTTCTGTATTCTGATCTTTTATTTCTTCAATTTTCAAGCGTGCAAATACATCTGGAATGTCAGTATCGAAGTATATCGAGTAATTAAAAGTAGTTCCATGTTGGACCACCAAGGCACATAGTTAATAATCATTTTTCAGCCCCATCAGATTCTTCTCGTCAGCTGTTATATTTTTGTGATGTTTATTATTAATACAAAAAGTGATAATGTCTTAAAAATTATCTTCGAAATTTAGAAGAAAATTTACTCGTATTTTTATTTTTTAATAATCAATGAAAACATTACATTTTAAACCAAATTACTAAGTAAAGACAATTCGAAGTTACATGTGTTTCAATTTAACGATTTCGTCCTAGTTTTGAACATTACATCTAACATTTATCATCCATTGATATAAATTTTCTAATTTTTAATTATTTCCCAATTCTGAGTTTTCTTATTTTGAATGGACGACTTAATCACTTTTATTATTCAATATAAAATTGGATGTCAAAAACTATAAGAAAGTTGGTGTATAATAATAATTGACCAATAATAGCTGATCTCTACTACTTGTAAGACTTAGATTTGTTGCTTATTTATTCTATCCTGTAAATCTAAATAAGTTTAGTAGAAACTCGAGAGCATCTGATATTGAAATTTTCATGACCAAAGTTGTTTTTTTTTATATTGACACTATAATTTTCATTTAGTGCAAAGGTGAATTTTCCTCAGGGTTAAATAATAAAGTATTTATTCAAGATAATTTCCTAAATTTTGTAATGAATTAATTAAATTTGGAAAGCTAATTTCACTGTTTATTCTTAGGCTTTCATAAAATGATGAATCATAATGATAACTAATTTCCTGCAAAGGATAATTATTTTCTAAATTTAAATTGTACTTTACAAAACCAAGGAAATTATTTTAAATACACTAATGATTTTTTGTGTATTATTTAACTCTGATGAAAATTCATCTTTGTACTGAATTAAAATTTTAGTGTTACTGAAAAGTTCGTGAGCGAAGTTTTTAAGTATTATATACTTTACAACTTTCTACTAAACTCAATTACGTTTAAATGTGCTGTGTATTTTGATGAACTATTTCCCTTAATTTTTGTGAATTATTGTTTTTGAAGAGTTTTAATTTATTTTTAATAATTTTGAGTATTTCAAAGACAGTTTAAGATTTACTATCATTGTGATGAAAACAAAAAGTTACATATTTATTGATGAAATATTTTATGTATAAAAGCCAAGGTTACGGGCAGTAATTTTTTAAAAAATTGTTCATTAAAATCTGTAAATTTTTATCTGTATTCTGTAATTCAACATTATATTTTGAATGTTAAGAAGTAAATTTTAAATTGTTGCATGTTAATTATGAATAAACTTTTCACTGGTTAGATTTTAAGCCGGTTGGTATCTGTTTTTAGATATAATTGAATGCTCAGGTATGTTCTCGAGGGAATTATAATTAGAGCTTTTTATTTTATTTATTTAGAAGATGTGTATATAATGTTACTAATTTTGACACTGGAATCCAAAATATGTCAACAACTGTTACATTTGTTTACATTGTTCATTTTTATTTTAAAGATTCTTACAAAATAATGTAAACATTATTTATTCTGAAACTTTTAGACCAAACTAGAATTACAAACAAAAGAATAATGAATGACGAGTATGTCGATGATAGATTAATTACTTTTTTTAAATTGTGTTTTCTTTTTGACAAATTTAACTCAATAAGAAACTTAAAAAATGTCTATATTTATTCATTGAATTATAAACAAAACAAAAATCACGATTTAGATTTAACTGAAACGCGTTTTCTTTTTTTCATCCAATTTTGTCCTCGTAAATTCTTGACGACTTTTAATTGCATTATTCAATTATCATTCATCAATGTTCTGTCTTAATAGAATGTCAGAAGTTTGTCATTAGAAAATAAAAAAGTAAATCAATAACATTATTTAGGAATTTAACGTAAGTTTTTATAATTATTTGGCATTGACTTTAACATTCACTCATGATTATCAGTTTGTTCATTGTATTTGCATGAAAACATTAACAGTTTGAATATTGGAAAGTAAGTTGTAAAACCTTTTATCTCAAAATAAGTTTCAAATCTTATCCATGAAATAACCAATGATGGTATTTTGACTAGGAATATATTTTTAAATTAATTGAGGATGGAGTTAGGAACTGGATTAAGCTTTCAAAAAATCAAATAGAATCAATCTATTTTTACTATTGTTGAATGTAGAGGTATCTCTCTCTCTCCCTCGTGTGCTCTTGCCAATGTTAGATGGCATTGTAAATTGCAATTAATGCATTTTTATAAGATTTACATACTATCCTATTATTATTGGGCTTCCGGGCTCCTTTAAAATGCTGCTTACAGGTGCATTACACTAAAATTAATTAGTTCTCATTAGGAAGAAAAATTTCATGAATTTATTTGCTGAAGACTAAATTCATAGTAATTGGTACCAACATTTGGTTATATTTTTATTAAAATCAATGAAGTGCTTAAGTTGGCCATGGTCTTAGAAATGTGTGAGCAATTTAAACAAAAAATTCTTTTAGTTTGTTGCATTTATGCACAAAATCAATTTTTTTTTTAATGGAATGTTTCATTTCAAAAACTTTACTTGATTAGTGGTTTGGCTTTTGGTTTTTCTTAAGATATCAGCTGAGTGGGGAAGCCTTTTAAAATGTGATAAGTCATATTTTGGAATAACTTTACAGCTGCATTGTGCTATGAATTAATATTTAGTTAATATCAACTTATAAAAATGTTTAAATGACTTTTTGAAGTAAGATTTAAATCAAAATTAGATTGTTTCTCCATTATCTACCATTTCTAAATTACTAAACTTAGTATGATACATGTCCAAATGGAGATGGAAAGGTGGTGTTGTCAGTCTTTTAGTGTAGGCTTGTCAACCGTGAAAATTAGCATTAAAATACTAGCTTTTATGAAGGAAAAACCTTATTTTTTAATTTAACAACCTGACCTACTTTTTTTTTTTTTTTTTTTTTTTTTTTTTTTTTATAGTAAGATCACATAAAGTAAAATAAAATAAAATTTGGAAATTTTTTACATAAAAAATATATTAAATATAAATTCATATCCTGCAATAATTTTGAAATAAAATAACAGAAGTAAAGCCATTTTTATTTTCCAAATAGCTTCCCCCCCTCTTTCTAGACCATAAAGAAAAAGGTTTGAAGTTTTTTTTGTTTTTTTTTCTTCCCCCCCCCACATTTTGCTGGTGTTAAATATAACAGTAACAAACTTGTTTAATCCATTAAATTCTAAGTTATTTATTTATTTATTTATTTTTTTTTTTTTTAAGAATTTTTCCCTTTGAAAAGTGTTTTTTTATAGGGTAAGCCTGATGATAAATTGTCATAATTAAAACATTTTCTTTTCATGATTTTGAAAAGTACTTTTAACACAAGTTTTTTTTTTTTTTTTCAAATTCTATGGCATTTTTAAGGGTTTTTTTTTTTTTTTTGTAGTAATGGTTTATAATTAAAAAAAAATTATGTAGATGTTAGTGAACAAAAGTGTTCATGAAGATAAGGCTGCTGAACAAGGCTTCCACTAACTAGAATGAGGTCCCTTGAGAGAGAGAGAGAGGAAAAATCCTGGCGGCAGGGAGCTAGTGTATAAGTTAGACAGACAGGAAATATGAAAATATCATTAACATGTCAGTAGCAGGGAGCAGCTAGTAGCTGCAGCAGCAGCAGCCGCCGCCAGCTAGGGAGTTGGTTGTGATCATTGTGGGCAAGTATATGAGTAGATGTGTGGCAGGAACTGAATTATTATTAATCAAGTATTAAAAAAGATGTTTTGTCTGTCCCCACCTATCATTTTCACAAGCAGAAAATCACTTAAAATAAAAAGCCCTGTTATTAGAATTTTTCTTAAATATGCAATTTAAAAAAAAAGTCATTTGAATAATGTTTTAGAAACTTCCAATATCTTAGATTTATTTACATTGAAATTATAATCATTGTGATTTGTTGATGTCTGTAAAGAATTAAATTTTTTTTTTTTTTTAGATTATTATTCTTGATTAATAATAAAGAAATAACAAACTTTATTGTATTTATTTTTAAAAATAGTATAAGCTAAAATGTTATTAGTATTTATGAAATTTATTGAATAAATATATAATCAAACTTTTCAAAAACGTTTTTATCAGTTATATGAAGTTTGATATTTAATTTGTTCATTGATATCTTCCCACTTCTGAGTTCCATGCAAATATTGGTTACCTTTATGTGATGAATAATGATATAACTCTTAAATGATTTAAAAAGAAAAGTAAAAAAGAAAAACTAATGACTTGTATGTAATCTTATCTTAAATTAGTATCCTATTAAATCCAGGAATGCTACATTCTGGAGTTTCTAATTTCATGAAATTATTAATTGAAACTTTACAAATAGGTACATGTACTTTTTTATTATTTACTAATGTATGTAGCTGAAAGGGTAAAAAAAACCTCATTTACCTGGGTGAATAGTACTGGAGGAGGGAAGGTGAACACACATATGTGCATCACCATAATTTTTCAAGATAGGTGGATTTATTATTTGTGTATGGATCAGGACTTCTACAGAGGATTAGAATGTAGTATTTTCATCCATGAAAATCATGCAGTTATATTGAAAACTCTAAAATATGTTGATGTGAAAACAATTATTTGAACAAGTATAGGATTTAATAGTTAAAAAAAAATTAAAATAAGAAAAACTACTTGTATAAAATATTTTCATGATTATTTTTATGTAATATATCTGATAACATTTCTATAAATACAAATACTACACTGCATTTCAATAAATATAAGTACTACCCTTTCTATGACTACAAGTACTTCATAGGCAAGAGTGCTTGGGAGCAGCACTTTGATCCTCAGCAGAGCAAATAGATAAAACACTTTCATCCAAGCAGAAGTTACATATGGAGAACAAAACAAACAAAATGTCACACTGTTCATGATTGTGCGTGTGTAATATTTTTGCATTTGTATTTGTCTATCTTTGTTATATTACAAAGAAAGTATAGTTTTACGTTCTACATAGTAACTCAATCCTGAATCCCTGAATTATAATTACGCTGCTTAACTCACAATAAAATTTTAAACAAACATTTATCCTATTGGCAGGGCATAGAATATATCAGTTGTATCTGCTCGTGATGAAGCTCTGGGGAATGTGAAATACTTCTTTGTTGTCATTATTTCCAGGCCCACCTGACTTGGAGTGGTAGTACCTGTTAGGATCCCATCTGAGTCAAAACTTTTAGGAAATTATTACTTGAATACTTGAAAATATATAACTCAAATTATTAATATTAGATAGGAATACTTGAAATTAAATAAGTTTGTAAACAAATGATTATTATTATTAAGTAGGAATAAGCTGGTGACCGTAGTTGGGACAACCAGAAGGCTCCCTTTTCAATAGCTACTACACCAAGGTGTAAGAGAGGGCGTTACTCTTTTCCCTGGATTGCTCCACTTTTCCCATGATAGTACCTTTATATTGCTGAGTGTTAAGCAAGGAGGTATCAAGTACCATTTTTAAAGTCTTTGGTATGATGCGACCTGGGATTGAACCTTGGTCTCCCGGACCATTGGCGAACACTGTAACCATTAGGCCAATGAGCCGGTTCAAGTAGGAATAATTACTAGAAACCATAGAATTACTTGAAAAAAAAGACTTTGGCATTAAATGAAGCAAATAGCAAATAGGGTTGACATGCTGTAAAGCTAAACAACCTATGTCTCAAACAGATTGATTTAAAAGTTATCAATGTTTGTTAGGAATACTTGAAAAACATAATTATATGTAAGTTATTAGCATTAGATAAGAATACTTGAAACTATTTAACTGAGCAAGCTAATGAATATAGACAAATTAAAAAGTACAATTTAAAAGAAATGAAATGGAATATTAAAAAAAAAAGAAATATGTTAAATTTACAGACTCATCAAATTTTGGCATTAAAGAACCCGTACAGAGTTAATGTAATTAAAAAAACCTAAATGTAAAAAAAAAATCATTTATGACCTTACCCTTAAAAAAAAAAAATAACAAAAACAAAAAACAACTTTTAAGTGATTAAGTGCATATTATATCAAAATGCCAGATTTAGAATTTGTTTTCACATTTATAACAAAATTTTCATATTCTTTCAGTGTGTATTTATCTTCTATCTAAATATATTTATATAGACACCTACACATACATCTTCTATGTATGTACAGAGGCATAACTTATATGCCTATAGTTGCTAAGGTTTATAATGTCTTATTTTACAAATGTATCCAATGTGAAGTTGAAAAAATTTTAAGGAAATCATAATGGTTTTAGAAGTTGATCCACAACTTGAAATATCCGCTAAATAATTGAAGGAGTACATACAAAAATATTGAGGCAACACTATTCATAGATGTCTCCAAAGCATTTGATTCCATTCACAGAAAGGAAAAAGAAGGAAATATTATTGGTATATAACTTACATGCCAAGTAAACAAAGTTGGTGACCAGAGTAGAGGGTGACCCAAAGGCTCTCTTTTAAATAGATACTACACCATGGTGTAGGGGAGAGCACTACTCCATTCCCTGGATTGCTCCACTTTACCCTTGATCCTTACCTTATAGTACTGAGTGCTAAGCAAGGTGGAATCAAGTACCATTTTTTTGAGTCTTTGGTATGAAATGACCAGAGATGGAACTCCAGTCTCTCGGACCATTGGCAAACGCTCTATTCATTAGGCCAATGTCCCCAAGAAACTGTTAGAGATGTAATAATGCTTTCTGAAAGTAATGGTTGACTCACATGTCTACATCAACATCTTTGACATAGTTGGTGGTATATATATATAAGAACCATATTTGTTTATAATCTGACTAGACAATGAATTTTGATACATGTAATAAAAAGGAATGGCTTTACATGACCCAGCAACAATAGGATGATACCGTGCAGAAACCATAATATATGCACACCACATAGATAATCTATGGCTGCTTGCAAATTAACCTTGTCTGAGGAAAATCCCTTCTATATTGCTAGGAGCAAGCTGTAGAAGGCATTGGCCTCAATGTAAAAGCAAATAAAAGGGTTAATGGCAGCCCTCTAAGATTAGTAGAAAGGTTAAGATATCTACACAGCAGTATCTCATGTTAAAAGTGATGTCAATATACATCCACTGAAGGAGTGCAGTTCATTAGCAAGTTATCATAATATAAATGTGTGTAATATATAAAGACACACCTTGGTTTAGTATTATGGCATAACAATCATTGTCATTATTTAATATCAAATTCTCTTTAAACATAT
>CAUZXS010003791.1:15000-51990 GCA_963585895.1 Sepioteuthis lessoniana | reverse complement strand
ACTGTTCTTCTACAAAGATGACTTTGACATGAATAACACATGAAGTTTGATATGCTATTAAACAAAGAAAGCAAAAACGTCAAACAAAAATGATACTACAGGTGATTCTTGGATGCTTATTGTTCCAAGAAAAGAATTTGGGGCATTATTTCAACCATATTTTGTCATATTGTTATTTTATATTTTCTGTCTTTTTGAATTACCGTCTTGTTAGACATTACCATTATTTAATTTGAATTTCGAGAGAACTATTTAAAAGTTACATCAGTTCAATGGTTTGCACTTTGTCTCACAGACTACTTCTATTCGAGTGTTCTGCCCTCAGAGAGTGCCGCAATTGCCTTATTATATATATATATATATATAATATAATATATATATATATATATATATATATATATATATATATATGTGTGTGTGTGTGTGTGTGTGTGTGTGTGTGTGTGTGTGTGGTGTGTGTGTGCGCGCGTGTGTGCGTGTGTGTGTATGTATGTGTGTGTGTGTTGTTTGTAAATTATATATTTATATGCTTTTGTAAATTATATATATATATATCTATATATATATATACATATATATATGTGTGTGTGTGTGTGTGTGTGTGTGTGTGTGTGTGTGTGTGCTGTGTGTGTGTGTGTGCTTATAAATTATATTTGTGTGTGTGTGCGTGTGTTTGTAAATCATGGACATAATAATTTTGTTTTGGCAACACGATGCCACTTCTCAATAAAATAAGAAATTTTATTAATTTTTCTGTCTTAATTTCTGTTCAGGTGAGACCCGTACAAAGGCTAGAGATATGCGATAAATTAGAAATCTGTACGAGGCTTAGAACTTTTTCAACGATTTTCCCATATATATATATATATATATATATATATATATATATATTATATATATATATATATATATATATGAAGTGGTACTTAAAAATCAGGGAATTTGAACAACTTGATCAATCTATGCATTTATTTACTTATCCAAGTTTTCCCGCATCTCACCGAATTTTTCCCTAAAGTTACCCGAATTTATTACCTTAATCTCATCGTAGTTTTTAGATTTGTATATAAATCTCCAATATTAAATATAACAACTTTTATGGAACTGGTGTAGTCTTATATGATTTCATGTAATTATTATTAAATAATAAATTTTGTTATTCTTACAATACTTCTTTACACATAATGTGATATAATTTCAGTGATGTTAATATCTCGATTAATTATGCTGATGATGAAGTCTGAAAAATTAAATCCGATTCAATTATATATATATATATATATATATATATATATATATATATATATATATATATATATATATATATATATATAATAGAGTTTAAATAGGGAATTAACAATAGCCATACATTGAGCACTCTCATAGATTTATATGATTACCCTCTATATTCTATGTATAAAATAATCCACACCTACTGTCCTTGGATACTGACTGGATAATTCATATATATATATATATATATATATATATATATATATATATTATAATATATATATATATATATATATATATATATATATATATATATATATATATATATCCTATTCATATTGTTTTAGCAATATACTTATATTATGCGACTGGTAAACTTATTCGATAAAAATAGTCAAACTGCTTTTAATTCCTGACCTCTGAAAATGCCTTTATTTTTTCATGTTCAATGTATTTTATACTAAATCCATTTTCAATGTATTTCCATATTAAATCAATTTTTAATGCTTTTCTTATGACAAATCACAATGCTTTCCTATAATAAATTCCCTTTCAATATATTTTTATACAGAAATCCTTTTCAATAGATTTCTATACTAAATTCTTCTCCAATGTTTTTCCTATAATAAAATAATTTTCTGCACATTTTTAGACTAAATCAACTTTAATGCTTTTCTTCTGATAAAAACATTTTCAATGCTTTTCCTATCATAAAAAAATCAACATTTTCATTACATTTCTATATAAATTTGTTGTCAATGCATTTCTCTACTAAATTCATTTTTAATGTTTTTTTTTCTATTATAAAATCATTAGCTAAATATTTAGATTATACTCACAGCATCACTCATAAATAAATGCACCACTGACAATTTTAAAATAAAATGTTTTCTTTTAAATCAAAGATAAGATTTCATTATTTTTTGTTGAAAATTATACATTCCAAACGGATATCATTAGCTATTATTCATTACCAAACTCTAAAAGATTGGAACTTCGCAAGCAAAAATAAAATCACTGAAGTATATGTACTTATTTTTTGACAGCTACATATTCATATTTTTTGTTATCTAGTTTCTATGCTACAGAATTTGATAATGAATAATATCTAATAATATTAATTTTGATTGAATGATATCCCACGGGAAATGATAAAATTCTGGTTTCTTTGGTTTTGAAGAAAATAGATTTAATAAAAAATTGCTTGGGATGTTCTTAATGGACAATTATTTGCAGAGTGATATTATACAACGAAAATGGTTATTATTAGATATTATCATTACCAAACTCAACAACATTGAAACAAAATTTCATTCGGGTATATAAAAAGTATTATAGCCTTATTCTGTCATTACTAATTATATTAATGCCTGAAAACTGACAAATCATTCAAGATCTACGTTACATTTTTAGAGTAAAACTATCTCCAATTAATTGGATAGTATACGTATAATAGTCCTCTTCCTGACGATGTAATGGTCAAAGTGATGGACTGCGCTAATACGTTCACTTTTGGGAAATATATGAACCCTCTTATCTCCCCGGCTATGGTCATATAATATCTATGCTGTTCTTCTGTGAAGACATTTTTGGCATTAAACAACCCTCGATGTTTGATATGCCGTTAAATAGTCCTTGGTAAATTATGGTTGCATAAAATCCTGATTCGTAAAAATCTTGATTTTTCAGTGCATCATATTGTAAAATAATTTCAATGCATCCCTTGAGTAAAATTATCGGCAATGCATTTTCATTTGAAAAGTAATTTTTAATGCCTTTTCACTGTTAACTCATTCGCAATTCATTCATATCGTAAAAAATATGTATCAATCTATTCTTGAGTAAAATTTATTGCAATTCAATTTATAGGACAAACATGCACAATGAATTTATATAGTAAAATCATTTGCAACGCATTTTTATCACACACACACACACACACACACACACACACACACACACACACACACACACACATTTATATATAATCAGAATGGATATTATTAGGTATTATGAATTACCAAACTCTGCAGTAATGAAACTTTGTTGCCAAAAATAAAATCGTATAAATATATGTAAGCGGTGCACTCATTTTTGTTCTGCTATATTATATTTTTGTTTATACAGTTTGAATGCTGTAGAATTTGGTATTGAATAATAACTAATAATATCCGTTTTGATCGTATAGAATTGCTTTGTTTTTTTTTCTTGCAATATTTAGCGTTTTTTTTTTTCAATAATATTTAGTTTTTTTCTTTTTTAAATTATATATATATATATATATATATATATTTGCCAATAATATTTAGTCTTTAATCTTGACCACTGACAATTCCTTTCTCCTTGATTTTCTGTGAAGTTTTAAAGTCGAATTGTGTAATTACTTTCTCTAGTGAAATAATTTATAATGTTTTCCTTTTGTAAAAATAGATATAATGCTAATTTCATAGAGTGGAATCTTTTGATATGCTAAGTGCTTTTTCTGTATTTCTATAGGAAAAAGTTTTACTGTTTAGTACTATAGAAAAAGTATTTCCCAATGTAATTCTATGCTAAAAGTATTTTTCAATGTAATTCTATCGTAAAATTATCAACAATGCATTTATATTATACTTATAACAACCTTAGTCCCGGCTCATTGGCCAAGTGGGTAGAGTGTTCGCCTAATGCCCCGGGAGACTTGGGTTCAATCCAGGTCGCGTCATACGAAAGACTTAACACTCGGCAATGTAAGGTACGTATCAAGGGTAAAGGGTGCAGCCCTGGGAAAGGAGTAGCGCCCTCTCCTATACCTCGGTGTAGTAGCTATTGAAAAGGGAGCTTTCTGGTCGCCCTAGACCACGGCCGCCTACTACTACTTCTATAATAACCTTATTTTGTAAGTAATACATACATTAATTCCTGATGACATAATTTTTCTGGGCTTTCAATATCTTTCCATAGTATAACATATACAATGTTTTTCTATATGAAAATAACTTAGGCATATATATATATATATATATATATATATATATATATATATATATATATATATTATATATAAGCTCTATTCTATCAGTAATAAATGCCTCAATTTTTAATCACTGACAACCCCTTTTTCCTGATTTTGAATGCATTTGTAGATCTCTATAAAAATTCCTTACAATAAATTTCTACTGTAAAATTATTTACTTACAATTCTACAGGGAAAGCATTTACAATCAATTTATATCATCATAGATTTATTCTGTAACATATATGTTATTTCTTGACTCTTGATGACCACTTTCTTCTTTATTTTCAAAGAATTTCTAAAATAAGAAAATCTACAATGCATTTCTATAATAAAATACATTATAATACATTTATATAGAGAAATTACGATGTTTTCTTAAAGCAAAAATTTCAGTTGGATTTCTAAAATTTTGATAATTTGATATGATCCTCGGAATAGTATATTTATTTAATTGGAATTAATTTTAAATATATCCAGAAAGAGACAAATATTATAAAAATTACTAAAATAGTAACCGAAAAATTAAGGTTTAATAAGAAAGAAATGGATTTTATTAGCTTGTTATTAATTAATATTCATCATTAGAAAAAAGCAGTCCGATTATACTTGTTACATTTAACGTATAGAATTTATATGCAATTTTCTCAAATATTATGGGACAGAAGTAGTCATAAATCATTCTATTTATCAAGGCAAAACGAGGTAACTGCCGTTATTCAGTGTCTTCTTGACGGTTGTCAGCGCGAAATATCAAATAGGTTTTTTTTCAGGAAAGCGGTCGACTTGATAGTCAGTGACGTGGGATTATCTTCTTGGTGTATCTCGTTCTGAACATTTTATTTGTCGCCTTCTCCTGGAAAATTCTTTTAGCTATTGATTCGAAATTTAGTTGGGTGGATTCTTCAAGTTTAACACCCACGTCTCTTGAAATTGACAAATAGGGCGACGTTTGATAAAGAATAAAATAAAAAAGGGTCCATTAATAGAAATTTTTGATTTTCTTTCTATTTGTTTTTTTTTTGTTTTTTGTTTTTTTTCGAGTAGCTGGGGAAATGTTTGAAACTGTATGTTTGAAGTATTATATATAGATAGGTGTATGTGCATATGAAGGTGTGTATGGATTCTGACAGAAAGAAAGAACGACAGGAAGGAAGGAAGGAAGGAAGGAAGGAAGAAGATGAAGGAGGTGAATTAAACAAATACATGGAAAGAAAGAAAGAAAGTAAAAAGAAGAAAGAAAGAAGATGAAGGAGGTAAATTAAACAAATACATGGAAAGAAAGAAAGAAAGTAAAAAAAGAAAGAAAGAAAGAAAGAAAGAAAGAAAGAAGATGAAGGAGGTAAATTAAACAAATACATGGAAAGAAAGAAAGTAAAAAAGAAAGAAAGAAAGAAAGAAAGAAAGAAAGAGAGAAAGTGAAGGAGGTAAATTAAACAAATACATGGAAAGAAAGAAAGAAAGAAAGAAAGAAAAAAAAGAAAGAAAGAAAGAAGGAAGGAAGAAAGAAAGAAAGAAAGAAAGAAAGAAAGAAAGAAAGAAAGAAAGAAGTGAAGGAGGTAAATTAAACAAATACATGGAAAGAAAGAAAGAAAGAAAGTAAGAAAGAAAAGAAAAAAAGAAAGAAAGAAAGAAAGAAAAGGAGAGAGAGAGAGAGAGAGAGAGAGAGAAAGTACACTGAATAACTGGATAATGACAAAGAAAGATAAAATGCATTAAAAAATGAGGAATCGAGAAAGAAAGAAACTACATTGAAAAAAGTGAAAGAAAGAAAGAAAAGAAAAAGAAAAAGAATGAATGAATTAATGAATGAATGAACAAAAAGAAAGACAAAAGAAAGAAGAATAAAGAGAGAGAGAGAGAGAGAGAGAGAGTACTCAGAGAAAGGGATGCAGAAAAAGAAGTAATACAGAAAGAAATTATAATAAGAAAAAGGGTAAAATCTAGAAATAAACAAAAAAATAAAGAACGCAAAAGAATAGGAGAGAGACAAAAGAAAGAAGAAGGAAAGAAAGAAAGAAAAGAAAAGAAAGAAGAAAGAAAGAAAGAAAGAAAGAAAGATTTAATAATAATTTTCATATGATCCGATCGTATAAAATAACTGAATATTTTTAACCCCAAGTCTTGACTTATTCTGAGGAACTGCACAAATCTTAAAATATTATTTTGGATAATTTTGTGACTAATCAATGGATTTTATTTTTATTTTTAAAAATATATTTCGATCTGTTGTGTTCAATGTTCTATTAAAAATATTTTTAAAAATTCTTAAGTAAATGAGAAATAAACAGATTTGATAATGGAATTTATATATTCATAGATGATCTTTCAATAAGTTTTATACGACTGGTATTGTGTGGGGACGGATTTTATTCAGCAGACACTTTTTTCTCATTACCCGGTGTATATAAAACTACTCCTAAAAATAGACTTATTAGGGCACACACCACACACACACACACACACACACAAACAAACAAACAAACAAACACACACTCACACACACACACACACACACAAGTATATGTATATGTATATATACAGTAAGTTGGCTGACCGTAGTCGAGGCGACGCGAAGGCATCCTTTTTAATAGCTACAACACCAAGGTGTAGGAGAGGGCGCTACTTTCTTCCCTGGATTGCTCCACTTTACCCTTGATCCGTACCTTATAATGCTGAATGTTAAGCAAGGAGGCATCAAGTACCATTTTTCGAGTTTTTGGCATGACTCTATCTCTTTGACCATTTGTGAACACTCTAACCATTGTGCCACTAATTAGAATTTAACGCTCTTAGCGTTTGCAATCTGCAAAATTCTTACGATGCTCCATGCACGAAAATGCCGAGGAATTTTTCAATATATATCAAATATAAAAATTAAGATATCGAATAGAATAAAAAAAAAATACACGTCTTAGGGTTTCACGTTTTTATATTTATATATATACAAGATGTGATCGAAAAGTATCGAGATTGAAGCAGTAGAACTTTTTAAAATTCTAGATATAAATCTTAAATTCAAATGAAGTCTTATGAACTGATGAGAAATTTATATAATAAAAAGATGGTGACTAAATGTCTAGACAAAAACGAGACAATTCAATGTCAATTTAAACAAAAATTATGAAACTAGTCTCTATACATTCTGATAGTGGTGAAACATTCAAAACATGCGTCTCTCGGGATAAGTTTGATAAGATGATGATATTAGAATTTTTAAAAAAAGTTAACAAATATATTAGGTTTATGAGGTTGTCTTGGCAATGTAATTGGGAATGACGATATTAAAGAAAAGTCTAAAAGTGGAAAACGAAAAAAAAAAAAAAAATCGAAATTGTGCTACTGATTTTTTAAAAAGGATTTGTTATTAGAAATAAATCATAATTGCGTTGTACATCAAAAATTACCGAGAAGGAGTCCTTGTAGAGTAGTGGCTAACTTGCTTGACAGTGGTTTCATTGTAAGCGAGATCGAACTCCAGTCAAGCTATTACTTTCACTTTCGGACTAATACCCTTGGGAAAGGCATGAACGCCTTTATCATTCAAGCTATAAGTTAATACTACCACAGCTGTTCTTCTATAAGGATGGATTTAGCATTCAATAAACGACAGTTTTATAGCCTTTAAAACAAAAAACAAACCACCACAAATTGTTTTTCATATTTTATTTCTCTTTCACATCTTTGTATATATATATATAAATATAATATGAACAGGTCTGCATGATTCTATTTAGCAAGTTACTAAGCTTTCTGCTTAGATATGGTACAAGGCCTTATGAATAGGGTATCCTATGAGACTCGAACTCACTGGTGAAGGTTTGCTATTACACCATCTGAGGCGCCAATTTCTGTATACATCCATATAAATCCATGAAAAATATGCAAATAAATACACTTTTATCTACGAATATATATATATATATATATATAGTTTAGTTTAGTTTGGTTTGGTTTGGTTTCTTTGTTTAATGGTATATGAAGCTTGGTAGGATATTTAATGCCGATACTACCCTTATAGAACAAAAGGGGCACTTTTTAAGCCATAACCGGGTAAATAAGGGGTTCATATATTTTAAAGGATATATGTGTGTGTGTGTGTGTGTGCGTCAAAATCGATATCCCAGTAAATTTGCATAAATCGATCCTCTTCTAAATATAAATATATATATGGATGTGTATGGGTAATATGAGTGTATATATATGTGTGTTTACGTATATATGTATATATATATATATATGTGTGTGTGTGTGTCTGTGTATGGGTGTGTGGGGGAGAGAGAAAATTCGCTCAGAAAAATTTAATAATGTTTACAAATGACCTTACTACATATTTTAATTTAAAACTGATAATTGACGACGCTTCATCTAATGATAAACTCGAGATTATTATTATTATTATTATTATTATTATTATTATTATTATTATTATACTTTTTTGAGATTTTTTCATACCAGCGCCAGCTGATGATTTTTCATTGGAGTTTGAGTGACAGCAAGTCTCCTCAAGTTTGCAGGACTCTTCCCAGTATTCTGACCGATCTTAATGATGCAGTAGTTTGGATGGTCTCCACTCGTCTTCTTATTTCCAAATTCTCCAGTCCCTTTATCTATCCCTGGGTAACTGTATCGAGTGCACCAGTTATAATTGGTATCGTGGTCACCTTCATGTTCTAGAGGAGTTTTTTTTCTGTTTTCTAGCAAGTTCTTGTTACTTATCTTCTTTTTCGCTTTCTTTCAGTTTTACCCTGTGGTCAGTCGGAACGGCAAAGTCCGCTATTCGGAAGATTCACTGATTTTTTTTTTTTTTTTTTTTTTGCTGACTATCTCTAGGTCTGGTCGTCTGGCAGAGATTACGTGATCCGTTTGTATCTTAAGACCTTAGAGAATTTTGTGTCTCATTTTCCAGAACAGATTCTGAGTTGCAGATTATTATTATTATTATTATTATTATTATTATTGTCGTTGTTGTTGTTGTTGTTGTTATATACTGATTTATTCAGACCAGTTTTTATATCCTGATAGTTTTTATGGTCACAACATTTCTTTCGTTGTACCCGCTGACCTTCTACAGGTATCTGTCTTTGTCGGTAAACCTTCAGAAAATTTATACTTAATTCTTCATACAATGTACGAGGATATATTGTTATTATTTCGCAGTCCATGTTTAGAAGATATATCAGTTAAGAATATTATTAGCAACGCATTTACGTTAGATATTCAGCAATCCAGTTCTTTGATGTACCTTACTTTCTAAACACTGACAATAATTTGTCTTTGTGATATTTTAAAACCTCACTAAGTAAATTAATTAATAATTAATAATATATTTCTAATATACATATGGTAGCCATATTATCTCTGTAATGCTTAAATTGATTGTTAACCATAGTTTTACAAGCACACACACACACACACGCACACACACACATATATATATATATATATATATACGTATTGGTAGAAAGACAGACTAGCAAACAGATTGGTAAAACGACCCAGAGAAACAGATAGGTAAATAGATACTAATATGTCAATCTCTCTTCAGTATATATATATATATATATACATACATATATATATATATATATATATATATATATATATATACATATATATATCATCATCATCATGTCGTGCTGGTAGCACGGATATCTCTGACCTTCTCTCGCCACTTTTCCCTATCGTTCATCGCCTCAGGCAGGTCTTCTGGACAACATCCCGTATCCTCACATAGTTGCTGAATGTATATTCGTGCTGGTCATCCTGCTTTTGCACGGCCATGTGTGGGGGTCCATAAGAGTACATCACTTATGAGTTCGTCCCTGCTTCTCCAGCAGTGTCCTGCATGTCTGGTTCGTCTAACCTGAATAGTTTTCGTGATAAGAGGCGGGTGGCCGTACAGTTGGTGTCTTGTGGGGTGTTGCCGCCAGGACTTGTTCAAACATATATATATATATATATATATATATATATGGTTGTTTGTGCATACGTCTATGGAGGAGTCCCCCTTGGCATTGTGGCAACGTCTTGGATTGCGACTCCAGTCGGAATATTGTGTCCACTCTCGGACTGATACATATGGAGATATATCAACCTATTCATCCCACCAGCTATGGGTTAAATACTATCACAACTGTTTTTACACAAAATGTCTTAAGCACTAAATAACTCAAGGAGGTTGATATGCCATTAAACAAAAAAAAACAATACAAACCACACCATCTATATCTGTGGCGATGTGCATAAACAAAGGGAGGATATATATATATATATATATATAGAGAGAGAGAGAGATACTGGGAGATACATATGAACAGACTGAGATAGATAGATAGATAGATAGATAGATAGAAACAGGTTGGGAGATAGATAGATAGATAGATAGAAACAGGCTGGGAGATAGATATGAACATTGATAGATAGATGGAGATATATATATATATACATATATAGATAGATAGATAGATAGATAGAGAGAGAGAGAGAGAGAGATACTGGGAGATACTGGGAGATAGATATGAACAGACAAAGATAGATAGATAGATAGATAGAAACAGGCTGGGAGATAGATATGAACATAGATAGATAGATAGCTAGAGATAGATAGATAGATAGATAGAGAGAGAGAGAGAGAGAGAGAGAGAAAATAAGATACTGGCAGATAAATATGAACTTAGATGCGATAATATTATTTTGCGTATAAATTACCTCACGTTTGTATCACAAATATATCTAACAGTACCCACACTTTTGGCCTGAGATACATTATTCATAATATTTCAAATACTTATTTTTATTAACGACTATTTCAGTTTCTTTAAATTGTTTTCATTGTCACTTGAGTGCAAATAATTTTCGTCTAGGTGAGTCTCTTTCATTCCTTGATGTGTATAAATCCGCTCGTCTTGTTGAATTAAAGTGGCTTATTTATTGACACAATTCGAAAAAGAAAAAAAAAAAAAAAAAAGAAAAAAAAAAAGAAAAAAAAAAGAAAAGAAAATACCGGATGGGCTCGTTTAAATAAAATGGCGACCCATTTATTTACGAGAAACGCAAAATAATTAAGTAGAATCGACACACCTTCATTTTGTTTGGAATTGTTACTTCCGAACATTAGTGTGCAAAGCAAGCAGAAACCATGAAAAAGATTCACCGAAAAGTACTGGTAGAGTCCCCGCGGCCTAATGACTAATGTACTGAAATACAGCTTCAAAGTTAGCGTGTTCTAACTCCAGTTGTGCTATTATGATTATTTTCTGACTAATATCCCCGGGAAAGGCATGAACCCTCTCATCCTTCCAATGATGGGTTTAATATTACCACAGCTGTTCTACAATGATGGCTTTAGCATTAAATAACCCATGAAGGCTGATATGCCATTAAACAAAGAAAAGAATAAACTCACTTATACTCCTGGATGTTGGTTAAATAGTGTCAGAGCTATCCTACTACAAGGACGGCTTTGGCATCAAATAATCCATGAAGGTTGATATGCCATTAAGCAAAGAAAAGTATAAACTCCCATATCCTCTCTGCTGTGGGTTAAATAGTATCATTGTTGTTCTACAATGATGGCTTTAGAATTAAATAACCCATGAAGGCTGATATGCCATTAAGCAAAGAAAAGAATAAACTCACTTATACTCCCGGATGTTGGTTAAATAGTATCAGAGCTATCCTACTACAAGGACGGCTTTGGCATTAAATAACTCATGAAGGTTGATATGCCATTAAACAAAGAAATGTATAAACGCCCTTATCCTCTCAGCTGTGGGTTAAATAGTATCATTGTTGTTCTACAATGATGGCTTTAGAATTAAATAACCCATGAAGGTTGATATGCCATTAAACAAAGAAAAGTATAAACTCTCTTATACTCCCGGCTGTTGGTTAAATCGTATCAGAGCTGTCCTACAACAAGGACGGCTTTGGCATTAAATAACTCATGAAGGTTGATATGCCATTAAACAAAGAAAAGTATAAACTCTCTTATCCTCCTAGCTCTGGATTGAATAGTATAACTGATGTTCTTCCACAAGGAGAGCTTTGGCATTAGATAACCCTGGAAAGTTAATATGCCCGTAATAATCAAAAGAAAACGGCCGATTGAAAAGTACTCAATTACTGTTGATCAAAACTACATGTTAATAATTATAGAGAAAAGATATATATGCACGAGGTCAAACGGGAAGTATGTATTATTTTTGATTGATTAATATTTGGAAACTTTGATGAAATATTCGATATGAGATTTTCTTTAGTGAAAAACAGTTAAAATTAATTTTAGTCATTGGCCAATGCGTGTACAGACTGACCCTACATAGCAAGAAGTGTGAAAAAAATGACCCACGAAATAAATGGGTAGCAGAAAGTTTTAACGTCAATCAACCATTTTTCATATATATATATATATAGAGAGAGGTGTATATATATATAGTCATCCATAGACAGACTGTTTCGTTATATCACAACTCTTCAGTGTGGCTAGACTTGTGAGATACTTCAAGCGGGGATCGAAAACCAACCGACGTAAAGTCAGCCCGATATCTTCATACTCAGAGTAAGCGAAGGAATTTTTGAATATACGTTATCGGCTTGGAGGGCTCAATTTTTGAGAAGACCATTTGCATTTCTGAGTATATATATATATTAACCCTTTGCTGTAAAGCGGCCAATTTGATCTTGTTTCGGGTGAATCTTAGTTTAAAAAGAAGCTTAATTAAAAGCCGAAAGAAGTTTGGATTGTTTGCTGTTTGAAAGTTACTGTGTATACTCGTGTAATGAACGACCGTTGAAGACCAATTTTTCACCTTAAAAACTAGGAATCGTTCATTACACGAGACATTACGATCAGAGAGAGATGAGATTTTAAAAAAGATGCAGATTAGATAAAGAAGATTTTTTTAAGTCAAAATTTATGATGATGTTTTTACTGTCTTATCTTTTATCTCGTTGTTGCGTTTTTTTTATTGCAATTCTCCGATCATTTTCTATTTGATGTCCTTTAAATAAAACAGTTACATTTTTATTTCTAATTCATGTTACTTGGTGGTCATTAAATTACCTATTGGTAATGAGTAGAGTGTTCGCCAGTGGTTCGGGAGTTCAATCCCAGGTCGAGTCATACCAAAGACTCAAAAAATGGTACTTGATACTGCCTTGCTTAACACTCAGCATAATAAAGTAAGGATCAAGGGTAAAGTGAAGCAATCCAGGGAAAGGAGTAGCGCCATCCCTTACACCTTGGTGTTGTAGCTATTGAAAAGGGAGCCTTCGGGTCACCCTCGAATACGGTCGCCAACTTTTATATTTTTTTCAAAGAATTTTTGGACTGATATTTTCATTCTTTTCTTACCATGAATACGCGTGTAATGAACGACTTTTTAATATCAAATTTTCCCCTAAAAAACAAGGGGTCGTCTACTACACGAGATATGTTTTTGATATGTTTTTAAACAGGTCAAAGGTAACCTTGTTTCTTGGCCAAATATTGCCGAACTTCGATCCAGAGTTTCCCCCGTATCCTATTCTTTAACAAAGGCTATTAGTTAAGATTAAAAGTTTTAAACTAATATTTTTAACTTTTTATAACACTCGTACTAATGATATGCACGGATATTATCAATAGGGAAAAAAGTTTCGGAAAGACTTCATTATCTCAACTAAAAACCTTTATTTATGCCTTAGCGAGTCTATGTAGAAACACATTGGGTCACAAGATCAGGAAATTAGACCGAATCAATAGATACGTTGACCTATGGTTTTGAAATATTAACCAAGGATTGTAAGCAATTGTTTATATCATTCGATTATATACACAGATATTTTCTAGTGCAATAAACTTCTTAGGTATGATTAAAATATTCAAATAAACAATTTCTAGACGATACTGTTTATTGCATTGATTTTGATTGTATTACAATAGTTTTGTAAGTATTAATAAATGTGTGTATCATATTTACCAACCCCCCCCCCGGGCAGGATATGACACAAGGTCAATTTTTAAGCTGAGTTTAACAGGTTTGAAGTCAGAGTTTTCCTTCTCCTAGACTAGTTGCCTCACGAAGGCGGAAGAACCCTGTCTGTCTGTCCTACTATTTACCCATAGCTGGAGGGAGAATAATTGGATTCATACCTTTCCCAAGGGTATTAGTGCTATGTGAAATGCAATCAGTCTCGTCCAGGGTTTGAACTGTGTCCATATCCAGCGACGATAACCATTACACCACGGGCACCTCCTAAATAATGAATAAATGTGTGTATGTTGTCTTTTTATGTCATTGGATGCTGAAGAAATATTCTTGTCGGCTATCATAGGCAAAAGTTTAGGGGTCGTTCATTACACACTATATATATAATTAAAAAAAAAAACACACACCATTTTTTTAATGCAAAGAACCAGGGTGTCATTCATTGGGTGAAGTTGTTGATTACTCGAGTATATAAGGGACTCATTCGGTAAGAAACTTCTTTCAGCTTGACTCAACGTCTCGTACGAATTCGTAAGCATTAAAAGATTAAGAGTCGTTTTGGTTTGGCATTCGCTTGAAAGAAAATTAAAGAAAAAAGAACTTTAAAAAATAAAATAGTTGATGTAGGGTATTAGCAGGCGGCTTTGCACGCGAAGAAACCAAAAATCCGTCGGTGACTTAGGCAACAATAAATGACGACGTATAATCTCCGTTGACAGAGAATAAAAAGACTTACGTCAAACCGCATTTAAACAACAACAACAACAACAACAATAATAATAATAATAATAATAATAATAATAAATAAATGAATATGTAAAACTGAAGACCAGGTAAAATACTTTTGCGAGAGGGCGGCGTCCCTTAAGAAGCTTTATATGCAGACACAAGGCAGATATTTAATTTTTAACTGAAAACGCTGGTTTAACCCTTATAATATCCTGATACGCAAATGTAGACAAATCGCTTCGTGTAATCATTCACGTAAAGCAAAATTTTTCATGCTTATCAATGTGTATAGTTATTTGTTAACCTTAGTCGGGCACAAGGCTACAAATATGGTGCATCCAGTTAGGATCCAGCTCACAATAGCAGTAAAAGACTGATAGACTTGCTCACTAATCATTACATCACAAAGCAGTCATTTCACTCAATGTAACGGTTATCTCATTGATTGACTGATTTTAACGGCATGTCAACCTGTCAAAAATTATTTTATGCTCAGAGCTTAGGGAATCGCATTTATTATACGTTCATGTTTACATTTTTTGTGCTGTTGCATCTAAAAGATTTTTGAGCACAATTTCCTGGTATCAAGTATTCCTATCTAAGACAAACAATTTGCATACAGTTGTATGGTTTCATGTTCGCATTTTTTGTGCTGTTGTATCTAAAAGATTTTTGAGCACAATTTCCTGGTATCAAGTATTCCTATCTAAGACAAACAATTTGCGTACAGTTGTATGGTTTCAATTATTTCTAATACAAATAATTACACCAGTCTAAGTAATTATTTCCACTTAATATGTCATTTGTTTATACACAGTAACATCGTTTCAAGTAACTGATAACAATTCTAAGTTTGCCCGTGGTGTAATGGTTATCATTGTAGGAAATGCACTCGGCGACACGAGTTCAAATCCTGGCCGAGACTAATTGCATTTCACATAGCACTTGGGAAAGGTATGGATCCAATTATTCTAGTCGAGGAGAAAGAAAACTCTGAATTCAAACCAGCTGTACTCCACTTGAAAATTGAACGTGTGTTACATCCTACTCGTGACGTAGGATTTGGGTAAATATATACAATGCGTCAGGCTCAAGTCCATTAATGTTATACGCTCCGTGAGAATCGACTTCCTAAGATGTGATTGCTTTCCATACTAGCTTATTAACCAGTACACTATAATAAGGCATCCATTATTGCTATTTACTAAATTTAACTTAGCCTGGCACAAGGTCATAAGTATAGGGCAACCAGTGAGAATTGGAATCCCGATGTGAGTGACTGGAACATGTTAATCATTACGCCACTATAAAGCCTCTTCTATGTGTATATATTTATATGCAATCATAAAACAATCAAAGGATTTTAGCGATTTGCTGTAGGATATATGAATTCATCAATATGGTGGGTTGGTTGGTTGGGTTTTATGGCATATCATCCTTTGTAGGTTATTTAACGCCAAATCCATTTTCATGAAAATAATCAGTTCTATTTCAAACAATTCAGTTTAAGATGAGTACACAGTTTAATTGTCAAAACCATTTCTATTCAAAGCAATTCAGTTTATTCAAACAGTTCTAATTCAGCTAATTCAGTTTAGCGTAAGTATATATTTTGTTTACACAGTAAAATGTCAAAACAGTTCTATATAAAACAATTCAGTTTAGTGTAAGTTCAGTTTCAATGTCAAAAACAGTTCAATTTCAAACAATTCAGTTTAGCATCAACACGCAGTTTAAATATGAGTACAGTTTGTTGTGAAAAACATTTCTATTTCTAGCTATTCAGTTTAGTCAAATTCAGTTTAGTATAAGTACAGATTTTGTTTACACACAGTTAAATGTCAAAACAGTCCAATATCAAACAAATCAGTTTAGTGTAAGTAGAGTTTCAATGTCAAAAAACAGTTCCATTTCAAATAATTCAGTTTAGTATAAGCACGTACTTTAAATGTAAGTACGGTTTCAGTTTAGCATAAGCACGCAGTTTAAATGTAAATACGGTTTGTCACAAACACTTCTATTTCAACCTATTCCGTTTAGTCAAACAATACAGTTTAGCATAAATATGCCGTTAGTTCTATCTAACCCATAGGTAGGGTCCTATCAGGTGCTACCACGCAGGGCCAGAGTGAACCTGGGAGTAATGGCAATGAAGAAGTGCTCCGCATCCCCCAAAGCTCCAGCATTACTGGAACCTCACCATCAGATTGTTTAGCGTCATATCTAGGACACTCGTTGAGGGGGGTATCTTACCCCTCTGCAGAGGTGCAGTCCATGTATTCTACAGCCCCAGCCGACTGGGAAATCATTAATATGCGTTGTATGGTTAACTTATACGAACACGAAGCTGGTCGTGGTAAATCTTTGGTGGAAATATACGTCCTGTTTATTACTTAAGATTTAATCTTGGAGCCAAATGTAATGACACAAATAACTCAGTTAGTGAGCAGGATATTCTGTCAATATGAACATAAAGGAATATCCTAAACGACGGATGATGAAAAGTTCTTGGCCTGACCAAGAGACCTACAAGATATTCCGTATATACTTCCTGCACTTCAATACAACGGACATATGGTTTCTTTATTTAATCTAATTTGAGAAAAATAAATTTTATAAATATTCTTTAGTAAAATTCTTTCTATCTGTGGTTGGATCAGCTCCTCTCGTATATATATATATATATATATATATATATATATATATATATATATATATATATATGTGTGTGTGTGTGTGTGTGTGTGTGTCATATTCAAATTCATAAAACTTTTGTAACGAATCTGACATGAGGTGGTGAGGTCATTTATTTTAAACTTTATCTTACTCTATTGCCCAGTATTTGAGCCCCTGTATAAAAAAGTTTGTAAAACGGTTTGTTCACACACACACACACACACACACACACACACACACATATATATATATATATATGTATATAATAGAAGAAAGTAAAAGACATATTAATCTCCAAGCAGAATTCTTTCTCGTTGTTTCTCTGTCTGTTTCTCTCTCTCTCTCTCTCTCTGTCTCTCTCCCTCTCTGGGTCTCTCTCTGTATATGTGTGTTTCTGTGTGTTTTCATGGGCACTCTTACTCTTCATACACCTTTCCATACGCCCACTTACACACACATACACATTTTGGGTTTTTCTAAATCTTCATTTGAAATTTCTCATGATTTCTTCTTTCTGAAGATGCAGATTTAACATTTTTAAAAAATATAGGATCTGTTGAAATAAATATTATTACAAAAATTATGAGTAATTTTTAAAGGTTTTTCTTTTATATGGAATTATTTGCTCAGGGCTTTTTTTTTTTTTTGGATTTTGAATTACATGGATATTGTAGAAAGAAAAGCCGAAAATAGAATCGTTCCCACTATTGACTGACTTGGCGTTTGATAATATAAGCATATATATATATATATATTTCATTCAACAAATGGATGTACTTCGTCTCCAGTTTATTTTTAATCGATTCTCTTATAGCATATCTAGTCCTTTAAAAACAATTTAAAAAATTTTCCAGAAAAAACTCTTCCTCGCAAAATCTTTTCTCTTGACGATGACGATGACCTAACGCCAAAACTAGTTGGACACGATCAAAAAATAACAAAATAAATATTCCTATCCGTTTTATCATTTTTATTCATCCTTATATATATATATATATATATATATATATATATGGCCCGAAGTGGTAGCACTTGATAGGGTTCTATCTGTGCGTCAAATAGAACTAAACTGTGTACTTATTCTAAACTGAATTTCTTGAAATAAGACTGTGTTGACATTTAAACTACGTACTGATGCTAAACTGAATTGTTTAAAATAGAACTGTTTTTTTAATTGAAGCTGTGTACTTCTTCTAAACTGAATTGTTTAAAGTAGAACTGTTTATATCTATAAAAATGGATTTAGCATTAATAACCTACAATGTTTGATGTGCCATAAAACCAAACCAAACCAAACCAATCTATCGATCTATCTATCTATCTATGTGTGTGTGTGAGAGAGAGAGAGAGAGAGAGAGAGAGAGAGAGAGAGAAAGTATTTATGCAATATAAACTGTATTAGCAACCACATTCAATATAATCTGAAATAGTTTAAAATTATCATTAATGCTATTTGTCGATAACTATTCACTTTGTCCCTTTCTAGTTGTGACACAAGACTGGATGTATGAGGCACTTAGTGAGACTCGAACTCATTATTAATGATTTGCTAGTATAGCTTGCTAATCATTACACTACACGAGGCACCTCAATCATTGACAATGTAGTTTTTCTTTCCTAGCTTATTTAATTGGTGAATTTCTTGATATTTCACTCGCAAAGACAGATCATGACAGAGCGTCTACGTAGTATCGTGCTGGACTGCGATATAGTTGTGAACGAGTTTGAATTCTAGTTGCGCTATTCCATTCATTTTGGGACTAAATACTTTTGGAAAGGTATGGACCCCTTTATACTCGCCAGCTATGGGTTGAATGATTATTGTTCTTCGACAAGGATGCCTTTGGCATTAAATAACGCATAAAACTCTAGAATTTGTTGAAGTTTCTTCTTTTGTGTCATTCTAGTTTCGTTATCTGTTTTCTTCTTTTTTGAAATAAGATTAATTTGATAATAAATTTTACGATTTGAGTTTCTTTGTTTAATGGCATATCAACCTTCCTGGGTTATTGAATGCTAAAGCCATTCTTATCGAAGAACAGCAGTGATATTATTTAACCCATAGCTGGGGGTGGGTTAAGGAGTCTCATTTAATCTCACTCTGTGCAGTGTCCTGTGTCTGACACAAAACAGAAATTGATGGTGAGGCTCCAGTTCTGAAGCACACATTCATGGCCATTACTCCAATCAATCAATCAATCACTGGGGTGTGATGGAACAGCGATTTTTTTTCTTGTCAACTATAATAAAATTCTGGTCTTACTGGTCCTCTTGCCTTAATAGGGTAATCCGTTTTTTATATTGGTGATACAAAAATTAGTGAGGGGAATTCCCCGTAGTGTAATGGCTAACGTGCTAGACCACGGCCTCGAGGGTTGCGAGTTCTAACTCTTGTCGTGGTATTATGTTCAATGTTTATAGGAAATCAAGGATAAACAAGGCCATACTAAAAAGGGCTTTTTCTATCTCCTTTTTATCCAAATTTATTCTCTGGTTTCCCTTCCTCTTCCCTACACTACAACGACTACTATTAAGAAACATATAATCCACCTCTCTTCTCTTGTTTTATATTTGTAAACACAGTCATTAACATTATTCATTTATATATCGTCATCGTAAGATACCTTATGGAAATAATGTGCACACGGCACTTTTGAAAGGCTTGTCCTATTTTTCTTGCCTTGATGAAAATCATCGCTAGGAATCCTCACCGTCAGTTGAAGCCACACCTATTTGGTTCTTGTTTGTCATGCCGTCTGCCAAGTTCCAATTAATCATTTGTTCATTATGTTTTGCTGTTTTTCTAATATTTCCTTTATTTTATTTTCTTCTTTTCTTCTTTCTTATATTTATTTCTTTCGTCATTTCTAATTTAGGAAGAAATTGAACGTTCAGTATTTAGTCATTAAGAATATTTCTCCATCTTCGACAATCTTCTGATAGCTTCCTTTTTCTTCATCAGTTCTTTTTTTCTTTCTTCCTTTCTTTCTTTCTTTCTTTCTTTTCCTTTTAGCATCTTTATTTTTGTGTCCTTTTTTTCTTTAATTTTTGCTTTTGTTTCCCACAATTTTTCTTCTTTATCTTCTTTTTATTTGTTTATTTATTTATTCATTTCTTCTTTTTTTTTTTTTTTTATAATTTCCTTGTTTATTTATTCGCTAATCGATTTTATAATTCTTTTTTTCCGTTCATTCAGTTCTTTCTTTTAGCTTCTTGTTCTTTCAAAGAAAGAACAAATATCTATCGATCTATCTATCTATCCATCTATCTGTCTGTCTGTCTGTTTATCTATCTATCTGTCTGTCAATCTATCTATCTATCTATCTATGTGTGTATTTATAACGTTTTTCACAAAGCAAGATTAAAAGAAACCAAAAAGAGAGATAAATACCATGAACTTGCTAGGGAACAAAAAAAAACAATGTTACGTGAAGATGACGGGGATAGCAGTTGTACTTGGCGCACTTGGAACAATCCCCAAAGGCTTGGTAAAAGGAACTGGAAAGCTTGGAAATAAGAGGACACGACTACAGCATTATTAAGATCGGTTAGAATACCGAGAAGAGTCCTGAAGGTTTGAGGAGACTGACTGTCACTCAAACTCCAGTAAGAAAACATCAGCTAACGTTGGTGTGAAAAACTCTCAAAAGAGTAAAATAATAATAATATACCAGTCAAAGAATATAATAAGATCAATAAATACAATGGAATTGAGAAAATGTGGCATATTAAAACTACCACCATGACATTAATAGTGAGTATGATCAAGAAAGATAAACAGATAAAAACTCAGAAACTATATATCTGGCAGTCCCAGCCTATATGATAAGCTAAAAAAAATTGCACTTTGCGGAACTGCTCACCTCTTTATGAGTGTACAATCAATATGACTGAAAAATATCACCCCAAATCGGCAAAACAAAAAATAAATACACAAGATATATATATATATATAATCACTACCTTCCTTCCCTCTTGATTTTGGGAAACGACCAGATAAAAAATTGTCAGAAACCGGAGGTAAAACTAAAACAAAATAAAACAAATTATAATCAACAACAACAACAACAAAAAAGAGAATTTGAAGTATTGTGAACTTTGCTGTCCCGGCTGACCACAGAGTAAAATTGAAAGGAAGCGAAAAGAAGGATAAATACCTCGACCTTGCTAGAGGACTGAAAAAAAACTGTGGAACATAAAAGTGACGGTTATATCAATTGTAATTGGTGCACCAAAAGATTGGTAAAAAGTACTAAAGGACTTGGTAATAACAGGACGGGTGGAGACAATCCAAACTACAGCATTATTGAGATCTACCAGAAGAGTCTTGGAGACTTGAGGAGACTTGTTGTCACACAGACTCCAACGCTGATGTGAAAAAACTCTCTAGGAATAATAATATTAATAATAATAATAATAATAAGTTGCTGCAGCGGCAGAGGATAAAGAACACCAAGAATATTGTTAATGGGAAACTTTAGTGGAAACTGATGGTCAGAAAGCGTCTTTCCGAATTTCCTGCATTTTATTTTCAAAAGAAAAAAGAACAAAAGTTCCAAATGTTCGGCATAAAAAGACGCCCCACTCACGACCATTACTTCCCCTCTGATTTTATTCCCTTCTTTCTTTTTTCTTTTTTTTCTTTTCTATTTCTCGTCATTTTCCTCTTGGTCCGCTACGTTCTTTTTTTAATCTTTTAGTCGATCTATGCTAACCTTCTTCTTCTTCTTCTTCTTCTTCTTCTTCTTCTTCTTCTTCTTCCATTGTTTCGACCATTTAAAAAAATTCTCGCCTTTTCTTGTTTAGATTTCTTTCTTTCTTTCTTTCTTTCTTTCTTTTATACAATCTTTCTTTCTTTCTTTCTTTTATACAATCATTCTTTCTTTCTTTCTTTTATACAATCTTTCTTTCTTTCTTTCTTTCTTTTATACAATCTTTCTTTCTTTCTTTCTTTCTTTTATACAATCATTCTTTCTTTCTTTCTTTTATACAATCTTTCTTTCTTTCTTTCTTTCTTTCTTTTATACAATCTTTCTTTCTTTCTTTCTTTTATACAATCTTCCTTTCTTTCTTTCTTTCTTTCTTTCTTTTATACAATCATTCTTTCTTTCTTTCTTTCTTTCTTTCTTTTATACAATCTTTCTTTCTTTCTTTCTTATATACAATCATTCTTTCTTTCTTTCTTTCTTTCATCCATTTTCACTTTCTTTTTATTCTAAATGTTTCTCCCATCTGCAGCATTGATAACAATGCCAAGTGTAAGAGTAACAGAAATAATCTCCAAAATGACTGTCATAATAATATAATTATAACCGTCGAACTAATAGTCCCTCTATTGAATAATAATAATAGTAATAATAATAATGATAATAATAATAATAATAATAATAATAATTATTATTATTATTATTTCGCTCAAAATGTTGAAATCCGACGCTCCTTTGAGTTTTATTAAGGAACATAGCATTTAAAAACGTTTTTAGCAGAATCATTGACCATTGGCTGGAAAATGAAAATAAAAAAAAAAAAATGAAATAAATAGAAATAAATAAATAAATAAATTAATAAAATAAAACAAAAACAAAAACAAAAAAACATCTGCCTTAGTTCGACGCGAAGACATCTTGGCAACTGGATAAAGAGATTTGTGACGGCGTTGTAAAGTTATTGACATACGCATTTATAGATTTTTACTGACGTATCACATCTGCGCTCGAGGCAGCCATCTTTTTTCTTCTATTGTTCACTTTCTTTCTTTTTTTTTCCGATTTTAACACTTAAAAGAAAAAGAAAAAAAAAGAAAATGCCAGATTTCTCGTCTTCCATAACTGGTGTGGTTACTTCGTTACTGCACTTACGAAATCAGCCATTGGGAAACTGCTGTAGAGAGACAACGAGCAGGTTTGTCTTGCGGTTCCAATTTGCTCATACGTTGAGTTCGAAATTAACTTGGTAGCTTCTTCCTTGCCATGCGCCAGACTTAGCTATGTAAATAATTTGGGTAGCTCGCTATCAACATGTACGTCTCATGGTCAAATTCGTTGTAGTGAGTTCTATTTGCCTTTATTACGAAGTTTGTGCCAGGATATACTTAGATTGATATATGCGGCACAAGGTCAAATTTTAAGCGGAATTTAACAGATATGAATACAAAATTTTCCGCCTTGACTGGTTGCCGAACCAAGTCTGAAGAATCCACTATTTCTCCATAGCGGAAGGGAGAATAATTGGAATCATACTTTTCTCTTAGGTATTAGTGCTATGTGAAATGCTATCAATCTCGTCACAGATTTGAACCCCTGTCACTGTGTCTATTTCCTACGACCATAACCATTAAACCAAGTGTAACTACATATGCATTAACGTACGTAATTCTCTTTGTTGTCACATATTTATACCTCGTGAATATCGCAGGTTTTCCACATGCGTCAGTATACTGGCTACTCGTAAACATTCACAAGTTGAGAGAACGACTCCTTTAGGTACTCAAAAGTTAAGAATATGAAATCATCGGAGGCCAGTCTGTTATTATTTTACTCAGAAATCCTCAATCTACTAGAATAGTTATTACTGAAGTAAGCTTAGTATGGCACAGATATTGAGCCTTTACTGAGGATCGAACTCACTACAAAGGAGAAATCATTCTTTTTTTCTTATTTTGATGCATAAATTTTTCAAGTAATTTTAAAACATATCTATTTGACTCAGCCTAATTGGTTGGTACTTCAAGAAGTAATGGCAACGAAGGAGTACTCCATACTCCCCAGATCTACAGAACAGGGGTCTCACTCCGAGACGCAGTATAATGCCATACCCAGGTGCCTTGGGTGGTGTAATGGTTAGCAGACTAGACTGGCAAACCTTCACTAGTGAGTTCGAGTCTCGTTGGGTACTCCATTCATAATTGCCTTGTGCCACATCAAAGCAAAAGGCTTATTATATTACTTCCTTTTTGGTGGGGAGGGGTCTTAGCTCTATGCAGGGGGTGCAATCAGCATTTTCTAAGTTGTAATGACAGGGCCAAATAAGGAGCCAAACAAAAACTATAATGAAGTCCTTGAACTAAGCTTAAGTTTGACACAAGGTCAGTAGTATTGGGGATCTAGTGCAATTCTAACTCACTTCTAAGTTTCAGTTTCGGTTTCTTTGTTTAAAGGCATATCAACCTTCGTGAGTTATTTAATAACAAATCCGTCCTTTTTAAAAAACAGTAGTAAAGTTGGCGACCGTAGTCGAGGGTGACCCGAAGGCTCCTTTTCAATCGCTACTACACCGAGGTGTAGGGGAGTGTGCTACTCAATTCCCTGAATTGCTCCACTTTACCCTTGATCCGTACCTTATAATGCTGAGTGTTAAGTAAGGTGACATCAAGTACCATTTTTAAAGTCTTTGATATGACTCGACCTGGGATTGAACCCCGGTCTCCGGGACCATTGGCAAACACTCTACTCATTTGGCCAAACGCTTAGTTGGGTGGGGGATAATAAAGTTAAACCTTTCCCAAGGGTATTAGTCAGAAAGTGAACGTAAAAGTGCGACAGGAATTCGAACCCACTTACTACGATGTCGCAGTTCAGCACGTTAGCCACGACTCTTGAGAGACTCTCATTTCTCTCAAGTAATTGATTTTAACCACAGTAGCTTGTTAACCATCACAGCATGACGAAGCGCCCATCAAAATAAAGCATTGCACAAGGCTGTAAGTGTAAGGCACTCAGTGAGTATCGAACTCGCTATTTAGTAGTATTTATTTCGCGAGACACTTTTTGCTAACCATTACACCAAGGTGAGGTGCCTAGCAAAGTAAAAATAAGTTAAAAACCAAATTGCTTTAAATTGTCTTCAACAATTTTAAGTTGGACATCATTATATAAGGACAATGTGTCGAGTGCCGTTTCACACCCATTCACTTTTATAAGTAGCCATCTTATAAAGCTTTTAAATGATTATTTATACAATGGCAAGACGTGATTGCGAGAGGGACTGGTTGACATGCGGGTTGGAGATAGGGTTGGAACGTGGAAGCGGTTTCAGCTTATAAAATGTCTAAATTTTCACACATTTGGAAGATTACATACAGCAATGGGAATTAATGTTTACAACGGGTGTGTATCTGCTCATGCGCAGGCGCCCATCTTTCTGCGCATTTGAAGATAAAATTAGCATCCGTGTATTATTCAGTGGATCCTATCAGGCTTCCATATGTGAAGGTGTTTATTTTACGATGTATCAAAAGTATTCGTTTTTTGTTTTTTGGGTTTTTTTCAGATCTTTTCTATGATCATACACTATTAATATCAATATCATTATTCTGCTCTTTGTAAATATTAGCTCTTGGTTTTCTTAGAAGACTTAGTGACAGCAAGTATTCTGGCTGATTTCAATACTGCTGTGGTCTGGACTGTCTCAGTTCATCCATGGAATTCCAGTTCCCTCACTCTTATTTCCGGGTTCTTTAGGCTCTGTTATTATCATTTTACTCCTCTGGGAGTTTTTCACACCAGCATTACTTGATGGTTTCTCACTGGAATTTGAGTGACAGCAAGCCTCCTCAAATATCCAGGAGTCTTCTCAGTATTCTCGCTTATATTAATAATGCCATTGTCTGAATAGTCTCTACTCGTCCTCTTATTTCTAAGTTTTCCAATCCTTGGATTAATCCTTTGGTGACTTTACCGAGTGCACCAATTACAATTGGTATCACTATCACTTTCATGTTCCATAGTTTTTCTATTTCGGTAAGTATCTCTCTTTTCGCTTTCTTTCAATTTTACCCTGTGGTCAGCCGGAACGGCAAAGTCCGCTATTCGGCAGGTTCTCCTTTTTTTGTTGAGTATGACAAGGTCTGTTCGTCAAGCTGAGATTAGGTGATCCGTTTGTACCTCAAAATCCCAGAGAATTTTGTGCATCTCATTTTCTCGGAAAGATTCTGCATATACCATTTTTTGTATGGTTAAATTTGAACTTCTTGCACAATTCCCAGTGGATCACTTTCTCTGCCCAGTCGTGTCTCGTCATATACTCCTTTTTCCCTAAATTACTGCATTTCTATTATTATTATTATTATTACTATTATTATTATTATTATTATTATTATTATTATTATTATTATTATTATACTCCTTGCGTGTAGTAATTGGTATTTTTTGTCCAAGCGACAAGTCTCCTTACGTCACCAGGACTCTTCTAAGTATTCGAGCTGCTTTTAACAGTGCCGCTAACTGGATGGTCTTGATTTTTCCTCTGATTTCCAATTCTCCCAGTCTCTTTTCCAAGCCTTTGGGGACCGTTCCAAGTGGTCTAACGACAACTGGTATTACCGTTATCTTTATGTTACACAGCCTTCTAAGTTCTTGAAAGATCCTTGTATTTTTCTCTCTTTTCGCTTTCTTTTATTTTCATTCGCTGGTCCGCTAGAACGACAACATCCATTAGCTTTTCTGCAAAAGGCCAGAAGTACGGAGCGCCTACTGAGAATGGAACTGACAATTATCTGCTAGCCGACAAATCATTAACATCAGTTGAGGTACCCTCTATTATTTAGTAAGCTGAACATAGTTTAGTACAAGGCCAGAAATATGGAGCGCCCAATGAGAATAGAACTAAAATTGATCTGCTAGCCAGCAAATTATTTACATCAGATGAGGTTGGCTGGTTAGTTGTTTGGGTTTATGGCATATCAACCTTTGTTGGTTATGTAATGCCAAACGCATTTTTATACGAATAATCAGTTCAATTTCAAACAATTCAGTTTAACATGAGTACACATTTTAATTGTCAAAAACATTTCTATTTCAAGCTATTCAGTTTTGTCAAACAGTTCTAATTCAAACAAATTCAGTTTAGCGTAAGTACAGTTTCAATGTCAAAAACAGTTCTATATCAAACAATTCAGTTTAGCATAAGCACATAGTATAAATATCCAAACAGTTCTATATCAAGTAATTTAGTTTAGCATAAGTACGCAGATTAGTTCTATTTAATCCATAGATAGAGCCTTATCAGCTGCTATCACTCCAGACCAGAGTGGACCTGGGAGCTATGGCAATGAAGGGATGCTCTGCATTCCCCAAAGCTCCAGCATTACTGGAACCTCACCATCAGATTGTTTAATGTCATATCATGACACTCGTTTGGGGTAGGGTCTTAACCCTCACCAGAGATGCAGTCAGTGTATTCTCTATCCCCAGCCGACTGAGCAACATCATATGAGCTATTCATTCTATCACACAGATTAATTAGGGTCACCTGTCACCCATCTAATTACTGAGTAGGCTTATTGCTGTTTAATTTCGGTAATCTGGCGGGAAGTGGTATTTTCAACGTATCTTGACCGTAAGTTAGAAAAAGCTCGCGTATATATCAACGCGTTTGAGATGAATCTGGTCTATTCCACCGAAAGGAAGAGGAAGTGTGTCCAAACGCCATTTTAAATGAGTCACTTGGTGTGTCTATCTGTTCTATTTGAAGTCAGAAGTTGAAGAGATGAAGATGGCACAAATGCTTCAGTGGTCAACCACTAAATCACAATGTGCTTTCTACTCAACTTGGTTGCTCTCTAGGGAAGGAGATAGAAGTGAGGAGGTCAAGCCGTGCGAGAGTACCTAATGGCGTTGGTCATCATATCAATATTAAATAAAGAGGAAACTTTTACACACGTACATACATAGATACATACATATTAAATTGTAGCCAATCTTTGAGAATGTAAGAATATTATAGTATGTAAATGTAATACATCAGGTATATATTCATATCAGTAAGTTAGTATGCTAAGAGTGATAGACTTAAGACTTAGATTTATCCTGTCATCTGGTTTGGTTCGCACTGGGGGGAGGTTGTAGAATACGCTGACTGTACCGCTGCAAAAGGGTTCCCTCCCAAACGAATGTTCTTGATATAAAATTAAACTGCATCTGATGGTGAGGCTCCAGTCCTGGAGCTTTGAAGAATGAAGAGTACCCAAAATTACCATTATTCCCTGGTTCGCTCTGACCTAGATAGATCGTATCTATTAGGGTCCCCCTATATGGTTCAAATAGAACTATTCTCTCATTTAATATACATGAATTCATCTATGAGCAAACAATTGATTAACATTAAATAGAATTATTAGTATTAGCTCACAATACTCGAAAACATTTAACTGTGTCCAATCGAATGAATTATGTTGAATAGAATTCTTAGAGTTTGATAGCAATACTTGAAACCATTTAGTGTCCTGGGTATGACATTGAACTAAATCCGATGGTGAGGCTACAGTCTTGGAGTTTGGGGAATATGAAGTACCGCTTCATTAACATTACTCCCAGGTCTACTCTGACCCGAAGTGGTAGTAACTGTTAGGTTTCCATCAATGGGTCAAATAGAACTAGTGTCCTAGGTATGACATTAAACTGCTTCCGATGGTAAGGCTGGGGAGCGTGGAGTAACACTTCATAACCATTACTCCCAGGTCCACTCGGACTCGGGATGGTAGTACCTATTAGAGTCCCATCTATGGGTCAAATAGAACAGTTCAATCATTTACGAAGGATTATTATTATTAGTGATTTGAAACCTTACAGCTGTGAGCAAATTATTTATATTACATAGGAATACTTGAAAAATCGAATTACTCATGTTAAATAGCAATACTTAAAACTATTTAACAATGTGCAAACAAATGATTAATATTAAATAGTTATTAGTGTTGAATGGGAATACTTAAAACCATATCACTGTGTACAAACAAATGAGCTTTTGATAGTTTAAAAATAGTATTACCAAGAGACTATTTCTAAGAAACTGAGGGTTGGTATGCCGTAAAACACAACCAAACCAAACCAAACCAAACCAAACCAAACCAAACCTGGTTTGGTCGTGGGAAGCGCTACTAATGTAGCGTATTTTTGTTAGGAATAACCCAACAAAGCTCTTCCCTCTCCAGGTCTACCATTGGTTTGAATTTTGAGTTTTACGTCTTGATCATTTCCTTTTGTATTTACCCATAGCCGGAGGGAGAATATCACAATTATTGATGTATAACGCTCATTCGTGTATTTAGGCTACGAAAATATGAAAAAAAGAAAACAAAATCAAAACAGTACAACTCTCTTCCCAACAAAAAAAAATCTTGCAAAACAACAAAAACGTATCTTATATATAATACGCACTGTTTTTTTGTTGTTGTTGGGTGCTTGTTTAGTTTTTATAGCTTATCAACCTTTGTAAGTTTAACGCCAAATCCATTTTTATACAAATAATCAGTTCTATTTCAAACAATTCAGTTTAGCATGAGTACACAGTTTAATTGTCAAAAACATTTCTATTTCAAGCCATTCAGTTAAGGAAACAGTTCTAATTCAGGTAATTCACTTTAGTATAAGTATAGATTTTCTTTTACACACAGATAAATGTCAAAACAGTTCTATATGAAACAATTCAGTTTAACGTAAGTACAGCTTCAATGTCAAAAACAGTTCCATTTCAAACAATTCAGTTTGGCATAAGTACGCAGTTACCCCTCTGCAGAGATGCAGTCGGTGAATTCTATCGCCCCAGCCGACAGGGAAATATACAGTTAATGTCAAATTAGTTTTATTTCAGATAATTCAGTTTAGCATAAGTACACAGTTTAGATGTCAAAACTGTTCTATTTCGAGCAATTCAGTTTAGCATAAGTACGCAGTTTAAATGCCAAAAACAGTAAATATCAAACCACGGTTTAGTTCTACTTAACCCATTGATAGGACCCTTATTAGGTGCTATCACTCTGGGACAGAGTGGACCGGAGAGCAATAACAATGAAGGGGTATTCCGCATTCCTCAAAGTTTCAGCATTACTGGAACCTCAGCATCTAAGGACACTCGCTTGGTTTTTTTTACCCCTCTGCATAGAAGCGATCGGTGTATTCTACAGCCCCAGCCGACTGGGCAAGTCTTTTGGGAATTTGTAGCGACTAAATTTGATATTTGTTCAACTTTTAATCCGTTTCATAAAGACTAAAAATAAAAATTCATTCAGTTTATTTACGTTTTCACATGAAAATGCAACATAATTTGTGGCAAAAATCAGCCTACATTAGGAGAAAGAAAATCATTCAACCCCCCCCCACTTTAAAGTGGCTATTTCTCTGTCCCTGCATAAAACAAAAGTGTTCATAACACATCATCATCATCAGTGGAGGTGCCCGTGGTGTAATGGTTATCGTCGTAGGAAATGGACACGGTAACACGAGTTCAAATCCTGGACGAGACTGATTGCATTTCACATAGCACTAATACCCTTGGGAAAGGTATGAATCCAATTATTCTCCCTCCAGCTATGGGTAAATAATAAGGCAGACTAGGTTCTTCAGTCTTGGTAATGCAACTAGTCTAGGAGAAGGAATACTCTGAAGGTTGATATGCCATTAACAAACAAACAAAACAGAATTAATATTTTATTAATATATACATGCTTGTGTGTGTGTGTGTCTGTCTGTCCGTCTCGCACATTTCGACGTCACCAGAAAAGTCCATTGTTTAAAGATTGGTTGATTACGCTTTTCTATGTAGTGGACTCGTCTGGTGTCATCGACGTATCGGATCAACATAGCAACACTATTTTGAATATTTATTAAAAACGGTGACGGTAAATGGGTACTTTTGATGACGTTGTAGAAATAGAAATTTCTGTTGTTTTAATTCATTTATGTTTTAATTAATTAATTTTTTGTAGCTCTCAGATATTAAACATTGTCGTCTTTTCATATATAAAAACCATAAGTACACATACTCCCTGATAACGTGATATTATTTTGTGCGTGGAAAATGCTTTATGTTTTAGGAAGAAGGACGCTCTCTTGTAAAAAGACGAAAGATATTTAGAAATGGCTATTAAGAGTGGAGCTGAGAAAATCCTCTCCATGGTTAGGGAGCAAGAATTTCCTTAAGCGTTAATTTTAATGGTCTGAAAACTTGCTTATTAATTATTCAATAGCTACAATGAAATATAGTGGTTTCTTCTTCTTCTTCTTCTTCTTCTTCTTCTTCTTCTTCTTCTTCTTCTTCTTCTTCTTCTTCTTCTTCTTCTTCTTCTTCACTAAATCTATCTCTGATTTTCCTTCTTCCTTTGCTCTTTCTTTCTTATTTCACTTTCTATTTTCTCTTTTTCATTCTTCTTCCAAATGCCTCCTTTTACTTTCTTCTAACGTCTTTTATTCTCTTCACCTCCGCCTATCTCTCCCTCTCTGTCTCTGTCTCTCTCTCTCTCACTCTTATCTCTCGTGCGCGCACATTTTCTTTCTCCGTCTCTCTTCATTTCTTCTTCCCACCTTCTTTCTTTCTCTCTCTCTCTCTCTCTCTCTCTCTCTCTCTCTCTCTCTCTCTCTCTCACTCTGTTCTTTATCTCTCACCTTCTTTATAAGTGCCCAGATTTACCGACTATGAAAGGTGGGAGGAGCAAATTGATACTATCAAATATTACAAGTTCGTTTCTCGATTGACAGAAGATTTAAAGAATTCTTTCGGGCGGGGGATAAATTGAAAAAGCCTGACTAAATGGAACCTCATAGGTTGGGGGTTTCGCGAAACAGCAATGTTATTATAGACTTGGATCTAAATTTTCACATATTATAAAGTGATGGGCCTGAAGAATTGGATAGATTCCATGATTTTTAAAATCCATTTCATTAGAAGTCAGGCTGGTTGGTTGGTTGGTCTTTTATGACATATCAATCCTTGAGGGTTATCTAATGCCAAATCACACACACACACACACACACACACACACACACACACACACACACACACACACACATATATATATATATATATATATATATATATAATTTGTAAGTGAATAGTTTATCTTTAAACGAGTGAGTGCTCATGCGCTTGATCGCAGTTAAACGGTTTCAAGTATTGCTATTTAACACTAATAATTCTATATAATACTAATCATTTGCTTGCACACAGTTAAATCGTTTCAAGTTTATTTATTTAATATAAGTAATTCAAATATTCTTACTTATTACTTAATCAATTTGTACACTGTTGTGCGGTTTCAAATCACTAATAATAATAATTATCTTTAGTAAACAGTTTTATTCGACCTATAGATGAGACCCCAACAGATGCAACCTCTTCGGGTCAGAGTGGACCTGAGAGTAATGGTAATGAAGGCGAACTTCACATTCCCTAAACTCTAAAACTGGTACCTCCTCTTCGGGTGCAGTTTAGTGTCATACCCAGAACACTTAGTCTAGTTTTTCTCAACATGATCAACCCTCAGCCACTGCCTTCTCGCACCTTTGTTGGGTGTTTGTTTGCCACAAGTGTAATTTGAAGAATATGATCTGGACAAGAAATCAGTAATTGTTTTTTTTCCAATCTTATAGCTTATATATCATTGGTTATCAAACTTTTCTCCTTTTTACCTAGAGATCATTTTGATTTTTATTTTACTGGACACCCCAATAGTCATCCAATGTTTAAAATTTTTATTCTTATCTATTCTCATTGACAAGTTATTATTCTCATGCTGAAAATTATAAAGTAGCAGTTCGAATAGTACGTGCTGCATTCAATAAGTTTCCAGACATTCTTTTTTTTTTTTTGGGACTGGCATTTAAAATTGGCGTAGACTCTTGAAAATTCAGTATGTTATTGCTATGCATCTTATGAGATGACTGACCAATTTCAGATTCAATTGAACAGCTACAGCAGCAATTGGAATACACCCTACTAAAGCCTGATTGTCACAGCTGGTGAGTTTCAAAAATGCAATCTGGACGTGAGGACACTTTAAAAGAATGATATACAATAAAATTCTGTTTTAAACTTGGAAAAAATGCCACAGAAACGTATGCAATGCTTTAGACTGCTTTTCGACCATCTTGCATGAATCGAGCATCAGTTTTTGAGTGGCATAAGAGATTCAAGGAAGGCAGGGGGTCTGTGAGGGATGATGAGAGGTGTGGGAGGAGTAAGGAAGTCAATAGATCAGAGTTGATTGGCCAAAGGGTTAGGGTTAGGGTAACTATGTTGAGGTTTTAAGGGAGTTCATGAAGAGATTCCACATGGAAGAGGCCAGCACTCTTCAAATCGGGTCAGTAGCATTTCCACCAGGACAATACACCAGTCCACAACTCCATCCTTGTCACAGACTATTTGAGCAAGATAGGCATCAAGACAGCTCTTCAGCCTCCATATAGTCCAGACCTTGCTCCCTGTGACTTTTGGTTATTCCCTAAGCTCAGAGGCTGTCGTTATGATACAATTGAGGAGATGAAAGAGGCTGTGACGAAAGTTATTGACACGCTCACACAAGAGGACTTCCATGGGGCCTTCTAGAAGTTGTTGGAACGGTACAATAAGTGCATTGTAGCCGGAGAAGATTACTTTGAAGAGGACTTGAGTTTCATGTGTGTACTATCAATAAAAGTGCCCATACAAAAAAAGTCTGGAAACTTATTTAATGATCCTCTTATTTTCCTAATATACACAATGGAGGCATTTCAATGTATTTTACGAGAAGCCCATTTATTTGTAAGGTTGATAATAACCCTAAAAATACCCCAGGAGAATTTCTCGAGCTGATACACAATGCAGAAAATGTCTTTTGTTTTCATAATCCAGAAGATTTCTGTAGTTGTGGGCGTGCATGCTACCCACAACTGAATTGTAATGTTTTGAAAATACCTAACATGTTTTCCTCGGCATATCTATATAAGTCCAGTTTTTTCGGTTCCGTTGACCATCAAGTCACGAAACCAGCTGAATATGGAGTCTCACCTTCGTTACCCGATATCTGCTATTCCCCGCAGACACTAAAGAACTCGTTCGCACCCTTCCCCCTCACACACACACACACATATATATATATATATATATATAAATCAGGCTCTGTTCATTTTATTAGAAATGTCTTTCATTGACTGTTTGCTTAACTGCAAAAACAGGGAAAGAAACTTCCGAAAATTGTTTCCCATCAACATATATCCTTTATTAAGAATGTCCCGTGTCTTGTCGGAAATCACATACGTCCCTCTTGAGGTATGATTAGTACAACGTTTATGATTGCAGGAAATAAAGTCAACGACCCGAGTTCAAATCCTACTTAGGCTGTTTCACTTCGCGTTAATACCCTAGGGAAAGACATAACTCAATCTGTTCTACCTTCAGCTATAGGTAAATAGTAGGGCAGACAGGGTTCTTTAGCCTTGGTTAGGCTACTAGTTTAGATCTAGTCTAAAAGAAAAAAATCAAACAAGCTTAATTCGGCTTAAAAATTGACCTTGTGTCATATCCTACCGTTGTGGAAGTGTAGGATAAATATTTACACACGTCTCTCTTGGGCTCTAAACGTATGAATCACTCTAAACACGAGTCACTCAAATCACATAAATAACGCAAAATACATGAGTTACACAAAATATGTGAGTGACATTAAGAAAAAGCTTTCTTTACACAAAGCAATGCTGCCATCTCGGAAATAAATGACACGCTTTCGAAAGACGAATAATCTCGTCCGTGACACTAGAAAGAACATTATAATCATTAAAAAGAGTTATTTCGTCTTTGGCTGCGAATAGGTTAAAGATTCACTGGTAAATACTAAGTAAAAGTTGGATAAAGAGTTAAAAATAAACAAATAAGATAAAATAAAACTAACAAAAAAAAAAAAACAACAAAAAACAAAAACTAAAACGAATGCTTTAATGGTTTAAGCAATGACCAAGAAACAATCTATAAAATCAACAAACTGTGGCCTTTTTCCTTAAAATGATTTTATCAAAAAGTCACCGCATTCCGTCCGACGTATTTCCGTTTTGAACTGATCTGACACACTTCACTGCTTATGAACAATCAACACACACACACACACACACACATATATATATATATATATATATATACGAAGATCGACTGAAACGTTCACAGACTAACCAAGTTAATCTCATGGAATGTGACGAGGTGAGGTTTATTTTTAAATATAGTACCCTCTGCGGTCCACGCACTTCTTCGGTGTTGCAGTGCTTGGATCCCATTGGTCGAAAAAGTCATTGAAAGCTGATATGACGTCATCATATAAACTTTTAAGTCTATAAAGTTTTCACCTCCACCCATGTGTTCGCATATATATATATATATATATATATATATATAAGTTTGAGGTCTGACCAAGAAGGAAATAACCAAAAACTTTTCATCATCGTCGTATTCCCCAGTTATATATGTATATATATATGTATGTGTATGTGAGTGTGTATACATAATATGAGAAAAGGAAGGCAATATGGAACATTGGATTGACATATTTCTCTAGAAAAATGGTGTTATCAGGATTTTTTTTTTTTTTTTGCGAAATGCAGTTCAATTTTCGATCAAGCTGTCCTTTTGGGAAACATGTCAATTTGATTTTTTATATTGCCTTCCTTTTTTCATTTTGTGGAATTTTATTCACCCCCCATATATATATATAGTTATTACATAATCAATTCCACTGTTATTTATAATAGACCATTTTAATAACTTACATGTCCTATTGAAGGTCTAAACACCAAAATATTTAACGTTGGCGAATATTTCTACAAATAAAATCATCCTCTGAAGAACTTGTGATTTTTTATTTCTCTACACAATAGATAATAACAACTCTCCAGCCTCAATCTGTTCCTTTTTATCATAATCCGTGATATTCACGAAATTCTGAACCGTAATCTTTATTAAACCTACGGTGAATAGAGTGTAGGCTGAAGAAAATCCCCTGGTTGAAAGTCAAACAGAAATAAAATTATGTTTGGTTTGGTTTCTTTGTTTAATGGCATATCAACCTTTGTAGGTTATCTAATGCCAAAGCCATTCTCCTAAAAGAACAGTTGTGGTACTATTTAACCCATAGTTGGGAGGATAAGGGGGCCCAGACCTGTCCTAAGGGTATTTGTCCGATAAAATTATGTACACGGCTCTTAAATATATTTTCGTTTAGTTTCTTTGTTTAAAATTATGTCAAACTTCTTGGGTAATTCAATGCCAATGCCATTCTTGTAGAAGAACAGCTTTGATACTTATTAAGTTACAGTTGGGAGGATAAGAGAGTTTATACTTTTCTTTGTTTAATGGCATATCAACCTTGTTGGGTTATTTAATGACAAAGCCATCTTTGTAGAAGAACGGCAGTGATACTATTTAACCCATATCTGGGAAAAATAGACTCAGAGAACAACAAACTATTCCCTTAAAAATCATGTGCACAAAAAAAAAAAAGATTTTGCATTAAATAACCCATAGGGGTTTATATGCCATAAAACTAAATAACTAAATTAACTTAATACTAATAATTGGTCGATAGTTATATGGTTTGATGTATTCTTATGTAATACTGATAATTTAAATAAATATTTGATCCATAGATGG